>PVJH01004755.1:0-121033 GCA_004026705.1 Nesogale talazaci | reverse complement strand
ACACACACACACACACACACACACACACACACTGCTTCCTGCTTACAGAAAAGAAATAAAAATGCCTGTCAAATAAAAATACAAGATGCACATTCTCATCCAAAACAGGAAAAGTGAAAAACATATTTTGAGATAATAGTTTGCCTGGATTTGATTGGCAATGGGGCCGAAATGTTAAATAGCACATTTGTTCGCCACACTTTTAGGAAAAAAAAAAGGGATTGTCATTCTTTATTGTTGAAAATATAAAGTGGTGGGAGTTGTGCAGTGAACACTTAGGCCATAATCTGCCAAAATGGAAGATGCGTCCTATTTTTGATCCTATAAGTTCCATAGGTAGAAAATTATTTTACTAAGAAACTTATGCTGGTCTATTAGAACAACACACTTAGGAGTCTATTGAAAATACCGTGGCTGGGGGCAGGTCCACTAGAGTCCTCCAAGGAATCTCTTCACTTTCCAACATTGTAACGAGGGCTTGGGCACCAGATTCGCCCAGGGCAGTGCTTCACTTGATCTCTTCCCTGCCGCTTCTATCAGCATTGGAACAGGGGAAAATCTTTGACCTTCAATCCTATCTCCCTTGATCATGGTGTTGCCGATGGGTCCAAGGGGAGGCTCTTAGTCTTCTTTACGTGGAGTTGTCAGGCATGCTGAAGGCTGCAGTCATGGAGCTGCATTAGTAAGTGCTTCATTGATCCAGGAGAAACTAAGAAAGCTCTGTGCCTTTTAACTAGAATGTTGGCAAAGAACACTGAAAATACCATGAGCCGACAGAAGACGAAATAGACCTGTCTTGGAAGATGTACAGTCAGAATGCTGTACATTCTTAGAGGGAAGGATAGAACGACTGTGTCTCATGTCCTTAGGCCATGCCGTCAAGAGAGACCAGTCGCGGGAGAAGGACATCATGCTTGGCAATGTTGAAGGACAGCAAAAAAGAGGAAGGGCTCCCACAAAATGGTTAGAACGGTGGCTGAGCAAAAGTGGGCTCAAACCTGAGAACAATAGTGAGAATGGTGCCAGACCGGAGAGTGTTTTGTCTGTTGTCTCCTATTTGGCACGGACATCATGGCATCTAACAATCTTAGAACAAAGACATCCATTGAAGCACCGCAAGTAACAGCAAAACATAGAAATAGAAAACCAAAAACAAAAAATGCCCCCCAAAACAAAACAAAACAAAAAAACAAACAAGACATAAAAGTATGATGATAACATTGCTAAAACTAAATGTCTCTCACTCGATGACTATTGAAAATATTCATTAAATTTATAAGTGTACACCAAACCTACTGCCATAGAGTGAATTTTGACTTATAGAAACCCTATAGGACAAAAAAAACTACCCCTGTACAGTTTCTAGCACTGAAAACTGTTACTGGAGCCGGCAGTCTCATCTTTCTCGCTTGGAGTTGCTGGTGGGTTTGAACTGCCAACCCAATGATTAAGTTCACTGCATCGCCCGGATTCAGGTTAGGTCCCTCTGTCTGCTGTGGAGCTAATGCCAACTCTTAGCTACCTTGGAAGACAGGGTCGAACTGGGTTTCTGAGACAGCAGGTGTCTACATGAGTACAAAGCCTCATCTTTCTTCTGTGGAGTAACTGACCGTGAGCACAGCCAACGAGCAACCCACTATGCCGCAGCGCAGGTGGTTGAGCCGCCAACCTGTGGTCGGCGGCCTAATAAGCAACCCAGGGCATGGCCTTGCTGAAGGGATCAGGAGACGACTTTGTAAACACTTCTATGGCACACCCTCACAATTGGATGTGGGATCTTTTTAGTGCTGAAGAACGCGGAAAATGTATTTCTTTGCACATGGATGTTTAATAGTTCCTAGACTCACTCAGAGGGATGCATCGCAACCAATAGAACTGGTGCTATCTGGAAAGAAAAAGGAGATTATGTTTTCATTCATAATGCCACATTCAGCTATTATGACAGCAAAACAACAACAAAAAGAGCATAATAAAATGATCTAAGAAGAAAGGCCGTCAAGACAAGTAAAAGCAACGGCCTGTGTATGGTCAATCGGTCCTGTAGCAGAGCTTATCCAGTGAAAAGCTTATCCAGCTTATCTCTGGGTGTGGGTAGCTATCATTCTCGTCATTTGTAAGATTTTAGAATTTAAAAATATTTTTTCAAAGTTGGTGCCAAGAAATCACTATCTCCATGATGGCTCCTTGTCTGACTTTGGGGAAATCCTTTTATATGTTTACACTTTCGTCTTACTGTTCTTTCAATGATGATAAGGCTTCGAATGAGGGAAAAGCTATGTGGGCAAAGGGCACATATGGTCACCCTTGCTTTCTGATGACTCACTTCCACTTTAGCTCACTCGTAGGTAACTTGTCTCGGGGTGGCTCTCGAAGCCTCAGTCCTGGCATGTAGCTTGGCTCCCCACATTGGTAAACTCCACTGCCTTTCACATGGTCTTGGGTGAATTGCAGAGAATTGAACCAGTCCTAACATCCATGACTTATCCGATATGTAACCCAACCCCTTAATAACCTCTTTCTCCAGAATCCTGGAGTGGCCGACTACTTTTGTTTGTTTGTTTACTTATTTTTAACACCATACCTTATTCCTCTAAAAACGGTTTTCTTTGGGCACCCTGCAGTACATTCTCTTAATGGGAATGATTTATTTGTTAAACAATTTGTCTCTTTATTTTTTCTGATCTGACCTAATATATTTCAGCTGCCTCTCTTCACACATCACTTTCCTGGCAACATTGCATTGATTTAGTTCTGCTGTTAATGCAAAGAATCAACCTTTGGTGACTCTGCACCCGGGCAACTGCTATAGAGCCCCTAACTACTCTTTGTGCACTTATGTCTGTCTGTCTGCCTATAGTTTATATCTGCATCTATAGTAAGGTGACCAGAGTTCCTGCTTTATAGCAACTTAACAACGTCCCGCAGCATTGTAAAATCAAAATAAATACATTACAATACTGTTTTTGCATCCTGTTTTTTTGTTGTTGCTTCATATAGACCAAATTTTTTTTTTAATCAAGAACTCCCCCTCGTGCCCAGTCAGTGGTGTCCCACTTAACATCTGGTCACTTTAGTGATACCTATAATTTAGATTCTCGCCAAGCCAGGCACCTGCCACAGTGTTTGTTGCTTCCATTGATGCGAGGAGCTGCTGTCAGCTTGAATCAGATTTTATTTCTCACTACACGCTTCCACAATAAAATTTAGTTTGAACTAACGTGTGCACTAAAGTTCAAACTATGGTCGCCTTGGCTTCTCCCTAGATTTCAAATGAATGTTACATTTCACAAATCTCTTCTTCCATATTTATTTGCTGAATGGTATATCCTCCATGGTCAAAGGACACAGAACCCCCACCCATCACACACATTCCATCCAAGAGAGAACTTTCCTGGGTTCTGCCTTCCTTCTTGGGGAGGAGAGGCCTAGAGGATTTAAGAGGAGGTCACATTAAGGAGCTGACTCTAAACACCACCTGGTATTTCCAAAGCTCTAAAGCAAAATAACAGCAAAAAGCATAATCTAGAATGAATACCTCTCTCAGCAAAGTAGCAAATGCAGCCTCCACCCTGTTCCCCCCGGACCCTCCCCCCCAAACCCCATGACAAATAGCCAGGAAGCAGGTCCCTTGGAAGCCGGGTGGCTGAGATGCAGCTTTCTCTGTTGCCATGGCACTGGAGCCCCCATGTGTGCCATAGCAGAACTGTGTCACACAGGGTTTTCATGGCTGATGTTTGCAGAAGTAGATCACCAGTGCTTTCTTTGAGGTACCTGAGGGTTGGGGCTGAACCTCTCATCTTTCACTTAGCATTCCTTTAAGACAGAAGACTTTTCACTGCTGTTCCACAAACCCAAAGAAGTAGGAAACAGAACCTAGTTGTTGGCTGCTCCTGGGGGGCACAAGACTGTAAAGGTATCCTGCAATGGTTTCCAGAGCACTGGCGCCAGGTGGGGGCCTTTTCCGATTATAATGTTAGCTCTTCTTCAACCTTCTCCCCTTCCCACACACCAGTTATCTAGCAAAACCTTTCGCCTGGTGCCGTCTATTTTCAAAACATCTATTGTCTCTTCTTAATGTCACCGTCCAAAGCCAGATCTTGATTTTCCTCACCGTGCACTCTCTTTAGAGGCCATGTGGTTTCAATCGTCCACGACCTATTCAAAACGTTTCAAAAGACTCCATCTTCTGTGTCACAATGTATCCTGTCTTAGAGCCTGATGATGACTTCTAACTGCTTTCCGAATCCAGTTAAACTTAAGGCTTTGCCTTCTTTCAGACAATGGCTCTCTCATCCTGCCACATTCCATTCCCTGATCCAGCCACCACACTTCCTAGGAAGATGCCACTCAGGTGTAATGGAGAGTTTTATTTGTAATCCTCCAACCCCCCACTTTCACCGGCCTACCACTTTCTCAATTTGCACCAATATGATCTCCTTCCTGTCCAAGCAGGCCTTCAAACCTCATCAACAGAAAGTCTTTCCACCAACGATTACCTATCACAAGTCTCTTATCCAAAGAGTAACTATTTTTTCTTCTTCCTTCTCAATTTCTGAGAATTCATCAATTCTCAATTCATATTGGCATAGTAGGTGATAGTAACTGTGATAACAACATATAACTGGACATTTTTGCAGAAGTTTGCATAGGATTTCACATACCCACTTCTCATCGTCCTCATTTGTTAACAGAGCTCTTTCAAACTCTTTGCTTCCCCCTATTTTTCCATACTCCATTGTGCAAAGTGGAGTGGAAGTTAGATGTCAATTGATGGATATGCTGGATTTTACATTGCATGATTTTATACAAATAATTTTCCCAGGAGTCCTTTTGTTTTTTTTCCCCTCTTACAATCTGGGTTGGTAAATAACTCACTACTTAATGCCTCCTACCAGGAGAACCTTGAGAATTAATGATGCAGCATTTGACATGCAATCGTTTTAAAAGGTCACCACAAGAAGAAGTAGAATTCAGGGAAATTGTGGCCCAAAGGGACCCACTCACTGAACACACCCCTTCTCTGACCTGGTACTCATCCTTCTACTGAATTTAGGGATGTAAATTAGGCAATTGCATGTAAATAAATAGATGAAAATATAAAGAGATACATTTAGATATATTCAGAGATCAAGATACCAGGACCCTGTCGCTTTTATCCTAAAACCAAAAAGAACTTTCACTAACTCCAATGGCCAGTAAGCTTAACAGTATGGCATTTCAAAAGAATGCTTTTAACTGTGCACATGATTCAGTTCCCGGAGTAAACTTTCAGATAATTATTTTCCAATTTCACTGACATTAAAACCTATGGCCTTCAAAAAAAGAAAGAAAGGAAACAGAAAAGAGAAACTCCAAGAAAAAGTGAATCTTAGTTTTGCATTCCTAAATTAGCACTCCAAAGTAATTTTTTATATATACTTCATTCTTTATTGAGAATCTAACACTTGGTTTTTTGTTTACTTGTTTGTTTGTTTTTTTTCCAAATGGCTGGTTTCGTCCTCTGAGTCCCACACAGTGTTTAATATGCAGCACTGGGGAGGCCCCTTCTGGAGCACAGAACAAAGCCTGCAGAGCTGGCCCATGAGCACCGCTCCTGCATTCTTAGAGCCTCTGCATGTCTGTGCTTTGTGCTGATGAAAGAAAAGATGGTCACCATCATGAAAGGAGAGCCCGGGAGAGGGCCTGGTGGGCTGCTGTAAGGTGTTTACATAGGATAGTTTACACACAGAAAAGAGCATCGTGGGCTGAGCTGCTCCAAAGTGTGCTCATTTTTTTTCTCCCCAAGCCTTTCAGCTTGAAAAATTTGTACAACCAATGTTCACATTGTCTTCACCAAGACTCGTTACCATCAGTGCGAACATTAGATCCGTTTGCTTACCCTTCCACTCTCCATCGATAGGGAGATAGAGGTAGGGATATAACAAGGAGGAAGATGATGCTTTCTCTTCCCATAAAGGTTTACAGTCTCAGAAACCCATTGAGGCAGTTCTGCTCCACACACTTGGCATGAGTCACAATTGACTCAATGGCAGTGAGCTTGGTTTATTTGTGTGTTTGGTCGGTCTGGATCAATATCACATGTCTAACCTATATGGAGAAACATTGTCTATCAATTTACCTAACTACTTATCTCTCACTGCCATTGAGTTGAATCTGACTCGGTAGAACTGAGCACAGCTGCCTCTGTGGGTTTCTGAGACTCTAACTCTTTATGAAAACAGGAAGCCTCATCTTTCTCTGGCATAGTAGATAGAAGTTTTGAACCACAGACCTTGAGGTTAGCAGCCCGATGATATAGCCTATGATGTTACCAAGGCTTCAACACTACCTACCTATTACATATGTATGTATGCTCTCATGCCAGTTGAAAGTAAGTTGTAGGCTTCAAGGAATTTCAGCCCTAGACACTTCATAATTTATCTCCCAAGAACTAAGGTGTTCTTCCACAGAATCTCTGCATCATCTTCCCTCCTATTATCGGCAATGTGAGGCTTGAACCCTTGGATAAATTTGTATCTGTCGCATTTTTTTTCACTATAAGGATATATTTTCCCTTATAATTTTCTAGTAATATGTGGGTTGCTGCTTTGAAACTATCACACACACCAATAATTATTTATCTATTTTTGCATCCATTAGTGATCCTGAATCAATGATTACACTGACAACTTCAAAACTATGATTTCCATTTAACTGATGAGGAAACGTATATATTTCTTATACCCTTAACCAAATAGTGAGTAGCTGAGTAGCCAGTATTCTTTGTGTGTGTGTGTCTGTATGTATGCATATGCTTAACTGAACCCAAAGCAGACAAATTCTTTCTTTCATTTTTATATACAAAAATATTTACTGAAAAAATATTCGAGAGAATAGAAAAGTCCTAACTCCCCTCCTCACATGCAATTTAAAGTTGATTATCAGATATCTACATACTTTTAAAAAATAATTTTATTGGGGATATTACAGCTCTTATAACATTCAATACATCCTTTGTATCAAGCACATTTGTACACATGTTGTCATCTTCATTTCCAAATATTTTCTAATTGAGCCCTTGGTATAAACTCCTCTTTCCCCAAGTAGTGTAAAAGTTTACTAGACTTGGCTGTTAACCTAAAAGTTGGAAATTTGAGTTCACACAGAGGTACTACAAAGAAAGACCTGGATATAGGCCTACAGTCTGAAAAGTCAGCCATTGAAAGGCCATTGGGCACAGTTGTACTTCAGCACATATGCAGTCACTATGGTCCACTTGACAAAAAAATGACAATTTTTCACACATTTGGTTTAGACCTCACATTCCCAAATTTATCCACCTGGTATTAAGTTTCCTCTTTATAGCAACAAAAATGAACTTCCTTCCATATTCTTCATGAAAATAAATGAAGTGTCCCCAGACCTTGAATAAAACTCAGCTATGATTTCCTGTGTCTATCTGTTCTAGACTTGTCTCAAAACTTTGAAAATATTCCTCATTAGGTCTTGACTTGGAAGCTCTCAGAAGGACCCAAAGTTAAGCACAAAGTAATTGAAAGTTCAAATTCATCCAGATGGATATTGAAAGAAAGTACTTGCATTCTACATCTGAAAGGTCACAGTCATGGAATGTCCCAGGCCAGTGCAATTCTGAGTGCAAAGCAAGATAGATGGATTTGCCCATCAACAACTCATGGGTTTGTCATCAGTTGGGATTCATGTGAGAACTTAACTGGTGAAAGATTTGAGTAAGTTTTCACCTTCTTCTCCAGATAGTCAGAGGGTGATGAGGAATATAGAAAGAATAAAATCCTTGTTACATGATACACTAGATGAGGTCCAGAAAATCAAGTACGTAATTTGTATAAGGCTCTACAAAGCTAGCATATAACCCTTTGGATTGCTATAAACATTGGTAAAACATTGGCGTGGCTCACTGGCGTGACTGGCTGTCTCAGTGGAGATGTCTGAATTGTAGAAGTCCAGATTTATCATAAGTGGTTTGAGGCTAAATTTAAGGTCATTTCTTCCCATAGACATAACAAATAACTTTCACATGTATTAAAAAATTAAGAGGAGGAACAATATCTTATAGCCAGCTTTATCAAAATAGATATTTGGGAAACAATGACAAATGAATTATTTTCTGTCCCTGAAGGAAACAAAGCAGGTGTTGGTAAGAAGAGAAAAACACTGGCATCCACAAAGATCCCAGCCATAATCTGATGACAGAAAGAGAAAAGAAAACCATTGAAGATGAGATGCAGGAAGTAGAAGGTACCCTGAGTTTATCGACACTTTCAGAATGCTTTATGAAACTGTGCGTTTTTCCGTTATGACAAAATAGGACAAGTTAGGCAACTTTTAAGTGTGCTTTAAGTGCTGCACACACACCAGAAGTAACTGTAACATCAAACTTAACCCACAACTGTTCAATCAAATGTTGTTAGGGGCCTTCCACTAGTTTTCCAATTCTTAACAACTCTCTGTACAACAGAACAAAACACCACCAATTCCTCAGCCACCCCCACAATTGTTGCTATGTGTGACCACTGTTGTAGCCACTGTGTCAATCAATTTCAGCAAGCTTCTTCCTCTTTTTAGTTGCCCTATTAACTTTATCAAGCATGATGTGCCCCCCCCCCCCAAACCCACCCCAGAGACTAGTGTTTCCTTATACCATGTCAACAGTACCTGAGAAGTCTTGCCATCCTGGCTTCTAAGGAGCATTCTGGTTGTACTTCTTTGTGATAGGTAGGTTTATTGTGCCAACCTGCCTAATGGGCACATGTGCTATTAATTGAATGGTGGAGAGTTAAATGGCTTAGGGTGCCTCACCTTTCTTGTTTATTGTTGTTTGATGATGAGACCAGTGTGTGGCTGCTTTAGTTTGTCCTCTGCCTCAATTTGCAATCTACCTGTGGGACACCTAACCTGTGGACTGTGTCACTGTAGTTTGAAGTTCCTTCAAGACCTGCTTCACCACACTACTAGAGTATACAGTTTGAGCTGGGGACTGTCAGACCCTGTCATCTGACTAACTGTTGGTGACCTGCCTTTCTGTTTGCTACCTGTGGCTAGATAGCCTGAATTGCTCTACAGAGGATTCAGCTGTCTACTTCCTTGACTTGCACCCAATGGCCCTCAAGTCTTGCAGGATTGCCAGTATGAGCTGTCTCATGGAAATGAGTTTCACTGAGCCATTTGTACTGCTACAGACTAATTAGATGTTTATTTTTTATGCTGTGTCTATCTATCTATCTAATCTATCATGTCTAAAATCATAAGTGTCCTGGTTTTCTTTCATTAAAGACTCCTGTCTAACATATTTTTCCAAGACAGATATGCTTGTTTTATTGGCATCTCATGATCCTTTCAATATTCTTTATCAGCTCCATAGTTCAAATGCACAAAATATGCCTTGTTTTTTTTAATTCGTTGACCAACTTTCACATTCATGCTAGGTGATTGCAGATACCATGGCTTGAGCCAGGAACACCTTAATCTTCAACCCTTAGAGAAGCCTTGGGTGGTAGATTTACCCAGTACAACGCAGTGTTTGATGCTTGAGCATTTTTTGTTACTTGCATGAACATTGATTGTGGATAAAAGAAAGACTAAATCCTTGATAACATCAAGGACTGCCCCTCCCTCCTTTCATGATGTTACTTATTGGTCCAGTGGTGAGTAGTTCTGCTTTCTGTACACTGAGTTGTAATCCATAGTGAAGACTGCAATCCTGATCTTCATCAGCAAGTGTTTCATGTTCTCACTTGCAGCAAGCAAGATGGTATCTTCTGCACATCACAGGTTATTAATAAATGCTGTTTTATTCTCCAAAAAGTCCAGTTCCTTCGATTATCATATGAATTGAAGAAGTATTGTGAAAGGATACAACCTTGGCAAATATCTTTCCTGATCTTAACCAGGCAGAATTTCATTGCTCTGTTTGAATGACTTTGGATACATGTACAAGTTCCTTATTCTCTTCCTGCTTATTTCTTATAGTCCACATAATTCCTAGTAACAGAATGTAGATAAAATCAGATTAGGTCTGTGTACATGGGAATTTGGATCTTAAGAAAAGGTAGAAAGTATTCGCTAGACAGCTCATCTTGATCTTGATAGTCAAGAATAGATTTTGAACAGACCATTATCTTAAATTTAGTTTAAGTCCTTCTGGCTCTTCTTTTTCCTCTTGGGAACAGTTTTGGAGTTATGTCTCTTGTAATGGTGTCAGCAGAGAACCATAGCAAAGTTAAAAACTCAACTTTGGCACAGGCATGTTCACAGGGCAGAGACTGCTCAAAAGTGGGACATAGTTAGTCACTGGCAAAAAATAGAGATGAGAACTGGGAGGGAGGAAGGGAGATAAATCATCAGGCTGCAGGCCAGGGAAGTTATCATAAAGGACCCTCTGTCAAGCCAGCAGACAAGCCAGCAGAGAAGCCTATTTGAAAATCTTCCTTATTTTTTGCCTATTCCAAAGGAGGATATAGAAATCAATATTCATTTTTTTCAGTTTCAAAGCATCATGCAGTTATGTGCTAAAGGAACTGCATGGTCTTCAGTCTGGACCCCCAAATCTTCATATAAATATAAACACAACTGCGATGCTGAAGTTCTTTGAGAAAGTTGGCTATTTGGGGAATGGCTTCTTTGGGGAGATGGAATATTTGTCACTATCACTGGAATAAAATATATTTAATATTAGCAAAAAAAAACAAAAAAAACAAAAAATCCATTGCCTTTAAGTGGATTCTGATTTATGGTGACCCTGGAGGACAGAATAGAACTGCCCTGTATAAGTTCTCAAGGCTGTAAATCATTACAAAAGAAGATTGCCACATCTTTCTCCTGAGAAGTCACTGGTGGATTTAAACCACCCACCTTTCAGTTAATAATCGAGTGCTTTAACCACTGCATGACCAGGGCTCAGCTATGTACTTAATATGAAATTAATTTAATGTGTGATACTCATTATTTAATTCAATCACCACTTTTCTGTCTGTTTATCCAAGCTGTGTTTTGGAAGCCTTGTCCCTGGTATTTCAAATACCAATAGAGTCACCTAAGGAAGTGGCCATGAAGAAGTCACTGGTCTTGCAAAATTTTATCATGCATTTTCCAACTACCTCTCCTCTGTTCACCACTTTTCCAGTGCAATCGCCAACAATTACCAATGCATCCTGCTTGCATGTTTGATCAATTTCAGATGGAAAACATTTGCAAAATTCTTCAGTTTCTTCATGACTAACTTTAGGCAGTAGCGTAAATTTGAAGAACCATTTTTTACATTCAATAATTCATAAACATTTATTTTATCTCACACATTGCAATTCCCACAATGTAACATCACTTATCACCCTTTCTTCCTATATCCCCAGCTTACTTTTTTTTTAAATCATTTTATTGGGGGCTCCTACAACTCTTCTCATGATCAATACATCCATCTATTGTATGCAGACCACATTTGTACACTTGTTGCCTTCATCATACTCGAAACATCCTCCCTCTACCTAGGCCATTGGCAACAGCTCCCCATATTTCCCCTTCACTCCCCTGAAAAGCCATTTTATTGACTATATTTGTTTGTGTATTTGTATAGATATTCTCCTTTCAAAAACAGCATTATACTCAGCATCAATCTAAAATGCCCCTTTTAACAATGACTATGATGCATTCCTTGTGAATTTGTCATCCATGCTTGTCTGATTCGAAATGGCTAATCCTTAGCTATTTCAGCTCATTATTGCCTAGCATCTCAACTTTTAAACTGTCCATTCTATACTTAACACATTGCAAGTTCCATTTAGTAATAGATGTTTCCAACTCTTCTCATTTTGAGCCATGCCCCATCAGCAAATAAAGGTCTCAAAAGATTTACTCCAGGCAGACCTTATGATTGTCTTCTGACCCCAGACGTTTATCTTCTGACTCTCTCACTGACAGTGCTCTCCTGCTATCCATGAGATTTTTGGGGTCTGATAATGTTCACTGCTCTTCGTAAGCTTTTCAGTAGCTAATCACTCAGAAGTAGACACATGATTCCTTCTTCATAGTCAGTTCGTAGTCTGGAAGCTCTGCTCAGACCTATTTTCTGTGAGGGGTCCTATTGGTATTTGAGCTACCATTGACATAGCTTCCGCATCATCCAAGCCACCACAGTAGGATGGCATAAAAGAGACCTTATACCCAACACAAAGAAACTTCCTGGTCCTGTGCATCCTCATACTGGTAATGCTTGAGCTCATGGTGGTAGCCGTGGTATGGAATTTTACTGGTTTTAGGAAACTAGCCAACTCCTCTACTCTGACTATGAGTGCACTTTGACCAGAACTTCCTATGTGGAAGGAGAGAAGAATGACTACCATTATTACTTGGAGACGGTGAGCTCTGGCAACTGACCTGAGGGTGAACCTACCAATGCCATGCTGCATAGCTGGAGGCAGGAGAGAGTGGGAACTCTTGAAGGAAGGCAAAGATGACCACATTCCGTATATGCTTGTGTATAAGCTGAGTTTTCCAGCACATTTTTCATGCCATTTTTGTGGTAAAATGAGGTGTCTCAGCTGATAGTTGGGTCAGCTTATACTTGAGCGTATCCCAAGAGCAAAGGACATGGCGTACTCCGTCCTGTCTCCCCACCCCCGCCAGGACACAGAGGCTGCCATGATTATTAGCACATGAAAGTGGAAATGCATGGTTCTTAATTGTTTTCAGACCACAAGCTTCTTAAGACTTCTAGGGTAAACAAACACCAGCAATAGTTTTCAATCAGCTAGAAAATCTTTTATCTTTCTGTTGACCCACAGTCAGGAGGTAGCAGCTGGCTTCCATTAGCTCCACATAGGACCTTGAAGAATCAAGGCCCTTACATGAATTCCCTTTTCTGCTAATAACAAATAACACTGCATGGCCCAGAAGTCTGAATCTGTTGCCATCCAGTGAGTTCAGTGTAGAACAGAGCAGAATTGCCCCATAGCACTCCCCAGACGGTGGTTGTTTCCCAGATACCACTGACTGGCATCTCTTTCTTCCCATGGTGGGTCCAAACCACCGACCTTTGGGGTAAGTAAATACATGAGCTCATGTTGGTAAAGGATTATGAAGATTTCAAAGGTGTGTGTACAATTGTCAGGAATAACGAACACATTAGCCATACATCATAATTTCAAGCATAGGTATTAAAGCTCACTGAATGTGGAACCTGTGACATTTTACTTAATGCTTGCTTGTTTAAAATCGAGGCCTTTTTCAAAAACAGTCGACTGGTTTTATAATGTGATTTTAGGGTAATTTTAATATCTCAAACTCGACTTATTTGGTCTTCCATTCTACCTAGTCGTAACCAGTCAGTCACTCTAGACATTCCAAAAGGACCTTTAAAAATGACCAGGTTTTTTAGTTTGTGGTTTTTAAAATGTAAGTTAGAGTGGCCATACCTTCTGAAAATTGCTTCAACATATTGGGAAACATAATGGGAAAAATAACCCAACATGACTTATGGAGCTCATAATAGTATCTACCAACTCATCAGACCTTCTTGGTCCTTCTTTGCCATCCACCCTGTCTATTCTGTGTGGACCCAGATGTTTATTTCAACCAAGCCCTGCAGCCTCAGTGACTCCTTGACTTTGAACTGCCCACCCCATAGACAGATATTGCAATACAAATATCTAGATTAATGATCAGACCTTTTAGTTTTCTTTCTTGTTTATGTGAACCATCAAAGCTTCACTTTCTACTAAAAGGTTTAAAAATAGCGACACTTCAGTCATAGCTTCACCTTCTGATAGCATGATGTCTGTCCTCAAAAGTCTGCGAGCGTGTATGTATGGCACGGGTTGTCCAGAGGAATAGCGTGAATGTGTGCATACAGATGTATGTGGTTAGTTGTCACCGGGTCTGTTCCAGCTTTTGGCGAGCTGTGCATTGCGGGGCTCACATCTCAAAAAAAAGGCCTTCTGGTGGTGCTGGATTAAGTGATGAGTGCTATCCAGGAAGAGAAAAAGGTTGATATTATGCACACATATATTTATACTTATATTTATAATTAATTGCTGTCAGGTACTTTCCCATTGGTTCTGTCTCAGAGTGACTCTGTGCAACAACAGGATGCACTACTGCTTAGTCGGCCACCATCTTCACAATTGCTATGCTTCAGCCCATTAGTGCAGCAACTATGTATGTATATATGGATATTTGTGTGTGAATATATTATGTATAATCTATGGGCATATCTATATATCACATATGTATATATGTATGTGGGCATTGTATATTGTTGAAAAAGCTGAGAGAAAATAGATTAAAAGATAATAAAATTTTGGTGAAAGGGCTTCAAAAACTTCATGGGGAAAATGATTATCTTTTAGTTTAATGTTTCATGAATTCTTTGAAGCATATTCATGTATCTTTTGTGTATATATACACATATATATAGTGATACATAGATCTAGAGAAGGAGTCTCTGGACAGCACAAGTAGATAAGCTCTCAATAACTAGCTAAAACTTCGTGGTTTCAAATGCCCCTACGGTAGCACAGAAGGAAGGGCTGTAATTTGTTTCTCAAAAATCACAACCTTGGGAACATCACAGCACAGTTCTATTCTGCACATGGGGATTGCATGAATTAGAATCAACAACTTGACAGTCACTGACGAGAGAAAGAGAGAGAGATATCATTGGAACTAATCGCCTATCCCAAATCCTTATGTTAGGCAATAGTCACCTTGAAGATCTAGCAATCCTGTGCCCAAAATTGGTAGGTCAAGTGGAGTCTTGAAATTACAGTAGGACATCTATGTTCCCACAACCTTTTTTTTTTTTTCCAACAAAGCAGACAGGGCCCTTCCACATGATGGACCATCAGCTACTTGATCTGGTTGCCTGACTGTGAATGGTAATCTCATCTACAGAATATCATTGGAGCAACATCAACTAGTGTTTCACCATAACCCGAGCCTACAGCATGCCCAACTCAACACATAACATGAACCATCACAGGATGTTGCAGAGCCTTAGGTCCTGTCCGGTCTTCCTAGTTATCTACAGACTATAGAGCCTCCTCAGGTTTCAGCACCCAGCCGAGCTAAGTCATCAGTGCGACCACAGGCTCCTCCTTCTGGCTTCTTCTGATTTTCACTGGTGCAAACTGTAAATCTGCTGTGACATAACCCTCAGCACTTTCAGTGGACAAGTTTTTTCACAAGAACAAATTTAAAACGAATCTGCTCTCCGTGACTGCTAGTTAAGGGTGCTTTCATTCTGAGAACAGAGCCACAAAGAAGAACTCAAGTCAGAAAGAAAAACTCAAGTGACTCATTGCTGACCGGCGTTCTAAAATAAGCAAGCATTCCAAATATGCGGCAATTTCTACTGCATCTGTATGACCAGCACGCAGTCTGAGTTGGATGTGCTGCTTATCTCTGTACAAAGAGGCATAATAAAATTGGCTTCAGAGATGCCTCCCCTTTCCAACAATATCCACAGTGCAATGCAATATGGCCAGGCTGGAGTCATTGTGGAGAAGGACAGAGACTGTCTTTGGAGGGCAATGTCAAGGATCTGCCTCTGGATCATTCCTATGGGGTATTTGAAAATGCAGATCTGAGTTTGAGGCGATGGGGCCAGAGGCAAAGAAAACAAGCTGCCAATTCTTCTTCTGTGATTCCTGAGCACCAGAATCTGTGTGTGAGTCTGTACCTGTATATTGAATGTGAGGGATATTAATTTCAAAGGATATTTTATAACCACAAGGCATTTATAAAATTGAAAAAAAAATTATGAACTTTAAGTAGCTCAATTGCTATTAAGGAACAATGTACCTAGCTTCCTGTTTTTAAAAGGAATGAGAGATGTTGTCTAAGAAAAATGAAAGAAACATTTTATTATGAAATTCCCACTGTCCTCAAGTTGGTGCTAACCCAGTAGGACAGGGTCTTATGAACTGTCTTAGGAATTGCTGAAATGGTTTCTTATGGGAGCAGAAAGCCCCATTTGCCATATGCCAAGCCACTGGTCGTAATAGCCCTAAGTGTAATGACTGTGTTCCCTATTTATTATTGTAGAGGCAGTGAATTGTTTCAGGTGGCTTTTCTAGGTAAAGGCTTGGTAACTCCCACCAAACAACCTTTTCCTGCATGGATCTGAGTAAGAAGGTAAGGGGAAGAGGCTTCTAGAATTCACCGATGAGTAACTGTCAATGGAATTCCTTGTGGTGCCATCCTGCTGGGTATAAAATGAGCCCCCACCTACCCCGAGAAGTGGGAGGGAGGATCTCCCTACCAGCAAGGGCCCCAGAGGAGCACAGCTTGGGGACCTGCGTCTGTTGATAGCCCTGATCTCACCAGCTCCCACAGTCTTGGGGATGAGAGGTATTCTCCAGAAAGACATCTGAATTTTGGATTGGGACTTAGCAACACCCTCACAAAGTAGCCATTTCCCTTTATGTCATCAGTTCTGAATGGTCATTGGGATGTAAGAGACTATTCGAAAGGGAGAGGGTGACAGTTGCTGTCAGAAGTGAAGGAGTGATTCAACAGTGTGGAAAGATAGCAACTTTGGGATAACTCTAAAGTTCACCTTCTTGGGACCCATCTTGTGTCAATTTTCATGAAGGAAATTGTTACTTCAAGTATGTATTTCTTGTTACCATGATTGATTTCTCTCTTTCTTTTCTTAAATCCACAGACAAGTGAAAGTAGATTGTCCATAGAAGACAGAGTAGGCATCAGGATCAACAGTGGTGGGAATCTCACACAATTAAGGAAATCCTCTGGCACCTCCTTTCTTTATCAGTTCTAAAATCAAAAAGATATGAGTATATAAATTCATAAGTGGATGGATCAAACAGTGATTTGAGCTGATGGAATTTCTAGTTCCCTTTTAACTGTCAACTATCACAGGGTTTTGTTCTCCGTGATGACATAAAGGTTTGCTTTCAACATTTTCAATGTTTGCATATAGAAAATACTCAAATGTGCATTGAGAACAAAACAAAATGGCACACAGACACAAGCTAAAAGAAAAGAAAGAAAGATTCTGCAGTTCTAAAACCTCTCCCCAAATGAAGACACTCAGGCATCCCAAACCATTTTGCGATAGCTGCTCCCAGTACAAATTGTTTATGATATGGTGGCTGCCATCTGAAAAAAGAATGGAGAATTTGAGTTTTGGAGGGTTGCTTAGTTTGATAATTGGATACGAACAGTGAACCACAGACTTTTCTCTGCATCATAGTCTCCTGGAGGGCTTAGAAAACAGACTTTTCTAGGCACCAGTTCCCTGGAGGTCTGACTCAGAGAGTTTGTGTGCAGCCTGAGAACTGACATTTCCAGTAGGGTCCCAGCGGATGCTGGTGTTCCTGGTCCAGTGACAAGATTGTGAGGAAGTCTGTGCTAGAGGGTGGTGCAGGTCCCAAGAAGACCCATTTGATCGTCAGAGAAGATTTGAATCTACTTTGTTTTGTTCTGAATCCCATTCACTGCCATTGAGTCTATTTTGATTCACAGTTAACCAAACAGGATGGAGTAAAACTGCCCCTAGGAGTTTCTGAGACTGTAACTCTTTATAGGAATAGAAGCCTCACCTTTCCCCCCAAACCATTACCATCCAGTCATAGTCTATATACTGATACTGTGTAGCATTTCTGAGAGCATAAATCCTGATGGGGGCAGATAGTCTCCTCTTTCTCCCTTGGAGCGGTTAAGAGATGTGAACCCTCAACTTTTTGCTACTAATGATGAGCAGCCATTGGCTAATCTTCAGTGCCACCTTTCACTGCCATCAAGTCAAGGCTGATTCAGGGTGACCCTTGTGCATTCCTGAGACTGTATCTGTTTATGGAAGTAGAAAAACCAGTCTTCCTCCCACAGAGTTGCTGATGGTTTCCATGCAGATCACAGCCCCACATGTAACCCACATCACCCCCAGGTCTCCTGCAATGCCACCAGAGCACCTTTGAGAAATCCCGCTAAAAGCCTTATTTCCTATACCCGGAAATAGACACATTCCCTGGTAACTCATAAATCTCAAGTCTTTCTGACCCCCACACAGAACCAACCTACAAGACCCCCACCCCCAAATCATCAAAGTGTATATAAAATTAAAAGAAAAGTTAATACCACTGAGCCTCAGGTCTTGTCCGGGCAAATGCAAAAGGCCAACATTCAATGTCAAGGCTTAGGAGGCATGGAGTAATGAGTTCCTAGGGACTACCAAGCAATCCAGCGACACATGGCCAATAGCATATATTTGCCACCTACTGGTTACATCTCACTTGCAAGCAATGGGAACTTATTGCTTGTTATCCTGGGGTGCAAGCTACTATTTCCTTGGTGTCTGCTATTCGGTTCCACATCAGAATTTGCTTCTGCAAAGGAGTTACAAGTGTTGTTGATGGAGCTCCAGCACTACTATGTCCTAGCTCTGAGAGCCCCCTGAGTTCCCTTCTCCTTCCTTGTCTGCAAAGTGGGACCAACTCCAAGTCTTATGCATCGGTGAGGACATTTTCCAGAGTGTTTTCTTCCCTTTCAGTTTGTTCATTTAAGTCCTCACTTACCTTGAGCTTTGTCTCCCAAGGACAAACCATTCCAGAACTGCATGGGTGCTATTTAAACATGGTCTTGTCAACTTTTAGTGATTACATAAACTCCATGTTTGCTCATTTTCTAAAATATTCAAGCTCTGCTTATACTCTTTGACACACTGCTGATGAGAGTCTGTAAAATACCTTTGAAATTTTGTTTAGAAAGATATGCTTACCTTGCTAACTCAATCACCTACTATTTCTTGAGTCTTCTGTGTCTGAGGTTTTGTGCTTGACTACATAGATAAGGGGTCCCCTTTGAGAGCAGAAACATTTCCTGGGAACTTGTCAGAAATGTACAATCTTGGGGTCTTCCTGGATCTCATAAATCCATGGTCAGAAAGCATCACTACTACAGTTCCATTTCACACATGCCTGGATTTATTTCAAGCAAAGCATGTTTCAACATGGCTGCAGGCATGTTCTCTCAGTACTGAACTTGTGTTTGTCTCGTTAGAATGTTAGGGAATAATGGTCTCATCCAAACAGGGATTATGAAGGTATCTCTCTGGTCAGCTAATTCCAGGCAAAAAAAATGTTGATTGTGAAGACTTGGTAATTGTTTGGGAAAATTGTAAAAAGGACAAACAAAGAATACCAGAAAGATGTTTATTTGTATTTTGTTGACAATTAAAAAATATTTGACTGTGTGGGTCAAAACAAACAATGGGTAATATTGAGAAGATTCAGACTTCCAGAACTTAACATTGTGCTCATGTAAACCTATACATAAACCAATAGGTAATCATTCAGAACTAACAAGGGAATAGTGCATAAACTAAAATCAGAAATTCTGTATGTCACAGTTGTATCTTTTCACCCTATTTATTCAATCTGTGTGCTGAATAAATAATTTAAGAAGCTGGGCTTGCATCTGGATTGCAGGAAGGCCTATGAGATTAACTCCCTTGATGGCTGAAAGAAAAGGGGACACTAGGCACTTATAGAAGATAAAAAAACAACAAAGCAAAACAAAAACTGTAGCCTTCAGAATGGATTGCAACTCTGTAGCAAAAACAGAAGTCTTCAATATCAATAGACAACAGCATGATAAACAGAAAAAAGAATGTTGTCAAGGGTTTCATTGCACTTGGATCTACAATCAACACTCATGGAAGCTGTAGTCATAAATCAGATTATATTTTGCATTCAGAAAGTTTGCTGCATAAGTTCACCTGAAAATGCTAAAGAGCTAAGTTATCCCTTTGAGGACGAAGGTGTATGATGCAAATTATAATATTCTTAATTGTCTCACATGCAGAATAATGGATGCACTTGAATTATGATTTTGGTGAAGAATATCAGAAAAACAAAAAAATCTCCCATGGAAAAGCATAGCCAGAATGCTCCATAGAAGTAATGATGGCAAAATTTTGTCTCATATACTTTCACCATAATACCAGAAAAGACAATTCCTTGGAATAGGACATCATTCTGGGTACAGTAGAGGATCAGCTAGAATGAGGTAAGCCCTCAAGGAGATGGGTTGACACAGTGACTTAAACAATGGATTCTAGCAGAAAAATTGTGAGGATGGTGCAGGACTGAGCAGCTTTTCATTCTGGTGCACATGGAGAAGCTGTGAGTCAGAACTGATTTGATGTAACCTAATAACAACAAAATAAGGATAATCTTGATAGAGTTTCCTGAAGGACTCAGGAGACTCAATGGAGTATATTATGAAGACACTTTAAGAAAAGTTCAAACTGTATTGTTAAGGGAAAGGTCAGGAGCGTTGTAGAGAGGAAGCTATTTCCTATCCTAACAATGCACCTGCTCGGTTTGGGTGAGTAGCAAGTGTTATTCTATAAGAACTTTATTGCAACACCTATGCCTTCCATCCTATGGCCTTAATCTTGCCCCCTTCAGACTAATTGTTCCCCCAAATCATAAAACATTCTAAAGCAGTGCTTTTCAACCCATGGGCCACAACCCTGTTGGGGGCTAAACTACCCTTTCACAGGGGTTGACCAATTCATAACAGTAGCAAAATTACAGTTGTGAAGTAGCAACAAAAATTAATTTTATGATTAGAAGGTCACCACAACACGAGGAACTGTATGAAAGGGTCATGGTGTTAGGAGGGCTGAGAACCACTATAGAAAGGTAATTTTATTCCATCAAGGATACCCATGCTACTATTTTAGCATGGTATAAATAGAAGAGCACAAAATTCTCCAGGGAAGGATTAGAGAAATGAAAGCATCATCTTTAGAAATGTATAGACCTATATGGACTATATAGCTTCATATTTTGATATATTTATTTAAATAATTCTATGACTTGGTAGCAATATTTTAAGACTTAACCTTTTGTTCTATCTAAGAAATACTTGGATTGGGGCCATAAATCTGTGCATTAACATGACTCCACATTATTGTAATACATTCTGAAATTTGAGAATCACTGACATTTCAAGGAGAGTCACTAAAGTGTAAAACCGACTGAATTTCATGTTATGAGCTTAGACAGAGAGTCAAGTACCCACAACACAAGGCAGCATGAAATAGGTGGATATGTAACAGAGCCTAGAAACACCACAGAGGGACAGGACACCACTGGTTGGAATATTAACAGATGATCTTGGAGGGAATCGAGTTGAGGAAGGACTTTATTGTTACGGTTAAGTTGGGTTGAGTCTGACACCTGGTGAGTCCACACATGCATAGTAGAAGTACTCCACTGGGTTTTCAAGACTGGGACAATTTTGAAGATCACCAGGCATGTCTTCTGGGGATCCACAAACCTTTAGGCTTGGATCATAAGCTTTTAGCATAGTTAATTGAGCACTTAATGGTTTTTGCTACTCAGGGACTCCACAAAGGGAGGACAAAGGATCCGGAACACAGAGATGAAGAAGGGCAAAAGCAATTACAAGAGCAAGTCTTTTGCAGGAAAGGGTGATGATAACTATGGGGGGGAGAAACTGGGGGTGGGGGTGGGAAATGATACATCAAGAGAAGCATAAAAATACTCCTTTATGGAGAACCTTGAACTTGTACTCCCAAGTACTATAAGTCATCGCAACTTTTGGAAGAACATTACTTGAGCAACTTTATGTCTTAGAAAAAAATAATTCTAGCAAAAAAAAAATGAGAGATTTGATGGGCAAACATTTAGAGGCAAAAATGATGTGGTAGAGTCCCTTGCTATGAATGACTGTAATTCTAATTTAATCTCTCCATTTTCTAATTTAAATTAAGAATGGAGACATCAAAATAAGGACTTCATGGTTTAGATAATGATTTGAAGACTTTTTCCTGCCTTACTACAGATACAATTGCAATAAGATGCTGTTTATCTTTTCAAACTCTCTGGTTAAGCAAGAATAGATGTTCAAGTTGGTGGTCTTGTGTTTATGCATCACCCTAGCTTCTTCATTTCTGATAAGATGACTCAACCTTGCTCATTATGATACCATCTGGGATGTGTGTCAGTTCCTTCCACCCCTTCATGGGAACTTACCTACTGTCTACAATATGTATGTCTCTTCAAGCTGTTCATCCTACTCAAGGAATGAGCTGGCATTTCTCCTACAACTTCTTCTCTTTGCCAAGACTTACCTATACTGAGCCCAACAAGTTATCATTTACACCTGAAGTATTTGCAAGACTTGAAATCAGGGGAATTTGAAGACTAAGTAGAACTCGAGAGGCCTAGAGGAGGGAGCATAAGTGTGGAAAGCATGTTTTCAATTGTATTTAAGAGGTTTTGACATAAAAATTAGAAGGGTTGGAATTTAGGAGTTGACAATCCTACTTTTAAATCCCATCTCAAGTACTTGCCTACTATGTCATTTTTGCAATAGATGAACAGAGAAGACCTACTGCTAGGTGAATCCCAGGTTGAGGTTTGACTACACAAGTGGAAGGTAGAACATTAAAATAAAGTGACTGAAGTAAGGTATCAGAGTGTAAGTTGGATGGTGAAGAAATAAAGAGAGTGAAGATGAGCAGAAGAACAAAGACATAGTGGAAGAACTGATCTTCTTGAGGCTGAAGAATGGAAAGAGATGGCCAGACATATAAGACGATTTGATCATAAAGTGTCTGCATGAATAGTTTCAGAAGTGGAGCAATTCTGAAGCAGGTTTTTATGATGAGGTCCAGTGTAGGACTATGTAAATTAGGAACTGAAGTGACAAAAGGAGAAAGCCAATAACTTCAGAGACAATTCAGCATGGCATGGCTGAATCAGGTGAATAAGAAAGTAACTTGTGAAGGTGGTGGGATTTGGGAAAAAGAATACTAAATGCAAATGAGTGTCTAAAATTTAGGAGAAATTCATGGAATCTGATAAAGAGAGATGATAAGCTACTTGCTGACACAAGTCTCATAGACATAAGAATTTTGCAGAAGATAGGAGTCTTGGCCAAGAAGAAACTTGAGGATGAGGTAGATGCTGATCCTTGTCCAGCAAGAAATAGGGAATGCAGTCCTTTCCAGTGGAAGACACAATACCCTCAGGGTGTTAGCTTTGGCTAACGTTAAAGGAATGTTCAAAGTATGTTCCTCATAGAGCATATGAAGATGAAAGATAGAGAATACAGATGGGAACAGGGAAGAAGTTTGGAAGGGAGAGAAGAAATGAAAAGTTGACTGATAGAAGAAAGAAAGCCAGACATGACTGAGGATACAGAAAGGGGAGACGGCAGGGGCTCCCATTTCTGACAGCCACCAGATGGCGGGATAGAAAACATGTACCACATGACTCTTTAGTGAACAGAGAGGGTATTTTATCAAGGAAGGGTAGATGAGGTTCCACATAAGGGACAAATGTGACCTGTACTCATGGCTCTTTTGCCTAGATTTACCCAGGAAGACATGAAAGGGAAAAAGGAAATGCTGGATGGAGGCAAAGTACTTTTCATGCTGTCATTGTTAGGTGCTGTGTAGTCACTTCAGACTCTTAGTGACCCTGTGCACAACAGAGTGAACTACTGCCCTGTCGTGTGTCATCCTCACAATTGTTGGTGTGCCAGAGCCCATTGTTGGAACCATAGGTGGATCCCTTTCCTCTTTTCCCCTGTCCTTCTACTCTACCAAGCATGGTGTCTTTTTCGAGGAAGTGTTCTCTCCCAATAAAATGTCTGAAGCACCTCAAATAACTTTATTAGGATCTCCCCATAAGAATGAATTCAGACTACTCTCCATTCTTTCCTGTGGTGCATTAAGCTGAAAGCATTCCATCCTATCATTATGATGAGCCACTTGGTTGTGAAGAGCAGTGCCCAGTGAGGGATGGTGGGAATCTTATAATATATCCATCATGATATAAACACAAGGGGACTTTGAAAAGTTCATGAACATTTTTAATTATGTAAAATTATTTTAATTTAATTTTCCCATTAGTTTTTAAGGCCCTCCATATTTCCAGGTTTAGCTACCTGGGGACTCATGTTTTGATTTCAGAAGAAGAAGAAAAATACATTCTATTGTTGTGGTTCACTGGAAAATTGCAAAGCAGCACCTTTTTGCATTTTCTGTTTTGGCATTCCTTCCAAATGATAGTGATTCTTGAGCATGCCGCTGTTCTTGTGCCCTCTCTGCTTAAAACAATATCTCGCAAACAGCAGACTTTCTGACAAGAGATAAGGGGTTGTCCAAATGCAGCCTACACAGACTTGGCCCTTATCTGTTCAGATTCCCTGGCCTTCATTAACTATTAAGTGCTAACCTTTCCTATTTAACAAGAGGAGACTCTAATTTTCCACTGCTTGATGGGAAAGATTTGGATGGTTACCAAGGCCATGTCTTTCACATTTCTGCCTTCTGGAAGATATAAGAAAAAAGAAACAGAGGAAAGAGAGATAAAGTTTATTTGTAACCACTGTCATGAATATAGTATGCTGTTTTCTGGTCGATATGCCCTTCTCTTAATCTGGAGCTGGTTGGTGGAATTTGATGTTCTCTCTCTTAGCAGCACTCATGGCTCTAGTTCTCCTGTGGAATGGAGTAGAATCTGTCTTTGAAGCTGCATCAGCCACAGATTCATAAAGCCCTCTGCCACAATACAAAGTGGGGTTATGGAAAATTATAATACTGACAGCAATTAAGCTAAAGCATCTCGACAATTAGCACATTTTTAATGAAAGGGGACTTTTCCTTTTCAGTCTTCTGCTCATAGCTTCCATTTTGTTGCAAAATTCATGGACAATCCAAACAAGAGGACATGCCAGCAAGAGGGGACCCATTCAAACTGATATTTTTAAAATATCCATTTGACATCTGTTACTGCAAAGGAGTATTTATTCTGGAGGGTGGGTAGAAAAGGATCAGAATGGTACCTCTCAATGGTACCTCTGTTGAGCCATCCTGATTCAGTTCTAATCCCAGATATGTTTAACAGTCCATCTATAAGATACATGCCTTCTTCTTAACTTAAACCATCACCCTTAGAGTCAAGTTTGAGATTTATTGTAACCTAACCTAAGCAGAGTTTTGAGGAGCTCTGGTGACTGCTAACCACAAGGTGAGAGTTTGGAAACTACTAGTCACTCAAAGAGGAATACTCTGAGGCTGTCTGCTTCAGTAAAGCGTTACTGTCTCAGAGGGGGCGATATTTCCCACTGGGAATTGTAGAATGATCCAGAAGAACTTCAAAATCAGGCACCTAGATTTTATCCTAAACTGGGAGCTATAGAACAAGAATTTTAATTGTCAGGGGGACACTGATTTATCTCCCCTGAAAATCATTGGTAGACCAAATAATTTCAGGAACCTATTCTAGAGTTTCCACAAGTTGGAATCGATGCAATGGCAGTGAGTTTGGATTTGGTTTAGAGCATGAGTCTTAGAATTCTCTACTCTCATTCCAAAGGATTTATCCCAAAGGATTCTTCCAGTCACATTTCCCTACAGTAACACAGGGAGGGAAATAGGATCTCTTTGACTCCTTCCAGTTCTATTATGTGTTTGCATACAGTGAAAATTTATCTTTCCTCATACACTGATGCCTTGAACTTGTTAACTTTTGATTCAACTTTGCTGATAACTGAGGTCCCAAAATATATGTAAATGACCAATTGTGGTTATATATTCACTTCCATCAAATCCATTCCAACTCACAGAAATTCTAGAAAACAAAGGAGAATTGCCCCCTTTGGGATTCCAAGATTAAAATCTTTACAGGAGCAGGAAGCCCCATCTTTCTTCCTCAGAGGAGCATATGAAGTCAAACTACCAATCTTCCAGTTAGTAGACCCATGTGCAATCCACTACACCACCGTGGCTCCCTTTGTGGTACCGTTGTTGTTGGTAGGTGTTGTTCAGTTGATTCTACTCCATAGTGATCTTATGCACAGCGGAATGAAACACCACCTGATCTTGGACCCTCCTCACAATGGTTTCTAAGTTTGAGCCCATTATTGCAGTCACTGTGTCAGTCCACCTCCTCGAGGACCTGACTCTTTTCCCCTGCCCCTCCATTTTACCAAGCATGATGCCATTCTTCAACACATTGGACTGCTACGTTCAAGGTGGGCAGTTTGAAACCATAGTTACTACTCGAGGGAAAGATGAGACGTTCTACTCATGCAAAGATTTACAGTCTCAGAAGCCCACAGAAGTAGCTCTACCTTGTCCTGTAAGGTCACTCTAGGTCAGAAATGGACTCAATAACAGTGAGTTTGGTGGTGACAGTTTTAAAATACCAAGTCAAAACTGTTAAAATAGATTGAAGAGAAAAGAAAGTAGGTGCTTTTGCCCATTTAAAATTTGTTTTCTTTTAAATTTCTTAATCCTTAATTCTGACAAATTTTTCTGTTGTCTTAAAATTTTGCCGGTAGACTTTCTAAAAAGCAAAACCCATCGACTGTAATATTACATAAGATGGCCCAAACGTTTCACTGTAATATTAGCTAAGCTGAGTAACCATAAACATAAGCAAGAAGATAGTGCTTGGGTACATTTCAGAAAATTTCAAGCATTTTTTGACAGGAGAGTAAACTGGGCCCCTATGTAGCTATCATTGAATGTCAACAGTTTTCAAATACATGACTAATTTTACTAATTGCATCAGTACTACCATCTCCCCAACAACACCACCAAGTTTCAAAAACATCTTGAAAGACTGAGAAGATATATTGATATTAACAAGATGAATTGCAGTCTGCATGCATAGAAAATTCTCCATTGGAGTATATTTAATATTATAATTTTAAAATTTATTTTATCATGTAGGCCCAGGTGGAGAACTGGTTTCAATATATTTTATGAGTGGAAAAATACATGAGTCAGCTCAATATATCCCAGTTCTATGACAGAGTTTCTAAGCAGGGGGAGAGCTAAGTCAAAATGAAGATTGGTTTTGGGTGAAAGAAAAACATGAAATCCTGTTTCATAAACCCACCACTGAGATTCAATCTTTAACTTGGAAGACTATATTTTTTAAGAAAGATACTGTACATGAAAATGACATCTTGGGAAAGCAAATGAAAAGTTGAAGATTCTAAACTGCATCCTATTAAAGGAGGGGATAAAAACACGGAGTGACTCTCATTTAGAATAAGAACAAGTCACAGAACAAGAAGTCCACCATAGGAAACTGAATTGCTATCCATGGAAAAGGACAAGTGTTGCCACATTAAAGATCTGATGTGTGTGTGTGTGTGTGTGTGTGTGTGTGTGTGTGTGGTCCTTTGCAGAATTGCTAGTTTCATTTAATTATAAATATTATACTCTATAATGGCCTTGATTTCAGACGATAAACCAAATATTAAAAACCATCTGCTATCTGCTTACTGTCTTTTAAAGAATGAACATATCAAATCTAGATTTAATAAACAAAGTTAATATATTAGATATATGTAAAAACTCTAAAACATCACTAGTAACTGGTATCAATGGAGTCCCCAGATGGAGTGAATAGTGAATGGCCCTCGCTACTAAATGAAAGATTGGCATTTCAAGTCCACCAAGGGCACTTGAGAAGAAAAGCCTGCGTAGCATCTATTTTTGAAAAACCAGCCATTGAAAACCCTGAGTAGCATAGCTCTACTCTAAGGCACATGCATTCCCCATGAGTCAAAGTCTACTCCAGGACCACTGGTTGGGGGTGAAGGCTGTATCTGAATCTCCTTAATACAAATGAAGAACTAGGTCCCAGGGGCCTTGTTCCATAACATCAAATTTACAGAGAGAGAAGGGGGCCATCAGGGAAGGAGAAAGGAAGTGTGACCTCTCAAATCCACGATATTCTTTCTGGAGCCTTGTAGAGGGTTGATGTGCTTGTGCTTCATCAGTGGTGGTATGCTGTGTCAAGCCCAGGCACTGAAATACTCCTAAAACACATTACTGTTTGCTTTCTGACCCCCTGAAACATCTAAAATTCAACTTTGAAACATATCCCTTCACTTTTTAATCTTCATGTAAAAAATCTGAATGACTCTAGAGTAGATTATCAATTAGCTCAGAGAGGTTACACGGTATAGAAGAAAGAAAGTTGAAAGTCTACCTAGTTGTAGTTACATAATCTAGTGTCAATTTGGAACACGAGAGGATGAAGAGTGAAGGGGTGGAGTCTAGTTTGTCAATCGGGTTATAGTCAATGATGCCTCTGTGTGCTCCTGGCCTTCTGAGAATTCTGGGAACTCTGGTATTTCCTGCTTGCAGGTGGGAGACCGACACCTCTCTCTATCTGCTCTATTCCTTTGCGAAGTCTCTGAGGACAAGACACATGGCACTACGCAGATAGACCCCATCCCCTGGGAATTGGAGAAGTCACATGGACCTACCCTGATGCAACCAGACTTCTGGAGACAGAGGAACCCTGTGGAGACCTCTATCAGCACTGAGATGCTTACAAGCCACTGGGTCCAAAGACTTTCTACCCACTGAGCTGTGATTGTCATTATATGTGTTTCATGAGTCTGAAAAGGACTTTGTAGATTGGCATTGGACCTATGGGCTAATATTAGACTATGGACTTGAACTGGGCTGGGCTGGGATGTTTTCTCAATATTCAGTTGTTGTTGTGTATAAACGTCTTTCTTATACACATATGAGTTTCTATGGATTAGTTTCTCTAGTCTAACCAGACTAACACACTAAGAGTGTAATTTGATTCAATTCCACCTTTATCATTTGTGTGATCTTGGACAGATGTCTTCATCTTACTGCATTTTGGACCTTATATCTTTGAGGATTTAACAATAGGAATTTTTCAACTGCCACAGAGAAAGTAATGGTCTTATCATCAGAACTATTTCTCACTTGAAAATTTTTTACTGGGAAACTTTAGGTGAAAAATAGGAATATACCTAAGTATAGCAGGCCTACAGCACTGGCTCAGGAAGGCATGCCACTGGAGATGTCACACAAAGCTACTTTATGATTTTGCATTGGTACCAACAATAACCTTTTCCAGATCACACATAGGAAGCAACTTCTTTTACGTTCTCCCATTATTTCATGTCTTCCTCCTGATTTTCTAGCTGTTAAAATCCCTTCCATTCAACTACCACCCTCCCATATCAATTTAACTGTGACTATTTATCTTTGAAATATTGAAGAGCAAGGATGTCACCTTGAAGACTAATGCACTCCTCACCCAAGCCATGGTTTTTTCCAACCACCTCATATGAATATGAAAATTGAACAACGACTAAGGAAGATCCAAGGAGAATTGATGCATTTGAATTATGATATTGGTGAGGACTATTAAGACTGTCATGGACTGCCAGAAGAACAAACAAATCTATGTTGTAAGTACAGCCAGAATGCTCCTTAGAAGCAAGGATGGTGAGACTTCATCTCACTTATTTTGGACATGTAATCTGGAGAGAGTAGTACCTGGAAAATGACATCATGCTTGGTGAAGAAGAAGGTCAGGGGAAAAGAGGAAGATTGTCAGGGAGATATATTGATACAATGGCTGCCACAATAGGCTCTAATATGACAACACTTGTGAGGAGAAGGCAGGATGAAGCTGGTTGGGGTAGTGTTTTGTTCTGTTATGCTTGGGGTCACTAAGAGTCAGAATCACTCAAGATAACCTAACAATAGCTTAACATTTTTTTGACAGACTATTTATTTGAAATTTATTAAAACACCCTTTAAATGAGTATTGACAGACTATTCTAAAGTCATTAAAAGTCTTTTAAATGAGTACTGAGATATTAAATAATCAATCCCTTTAAGTGGGGATTCCTCTGTAAGAGGAGAGAGCCATGGAAGAGCTCACCAGAGGTAGAGAGAAGTTTAGAAAGAAGTAGGTGTACGTTTGAAAGCAGAGAACATCGAATGTGACTTCTAGACCTCATGATGAAGTGAAGTAAGCCAGAATCTCCAGGGAACTAAGAGGTTATTAAGAAATAAAAAAATTAACCTCAAGCATTGTAAGTAGTCTGTATATTCAGAAAACAAGCAAACAAACTTTAAAGCACAACATGAAGTATAAAAATTGGGTTCTGAAGGCTGAGCCCTGGTGGTGTAGTGGCTGAGTGCAGGACTGTGGCCCATTGGCTTGGTGGTTCAAATCCAGCAGCAGTTCTCCGGGAGCAAGGCTGAGTAGCTCCCACGAGCACCAGAGAGTAGTGATGCCAAGAAAAATTGAGTTCTGAAACCATTTCTAATCCTATTGCTAATAATTAAATGAGGTACCAAAATATTTTTTAGTTTCTACACAATTGCAATTTATAGTTGATTAATTTGCGATGTTTTGATGTAATGTTGTTACCAGACAGGTGACCCCTCTCTCTTTCACTGTCAGAGTCAATTTTGACTCATAGTGGCCTGACCAGCAGAACGTTGTCTGATATAGTGCCAGAAGATGAGCCTCTCGGGTCAGAAGGCACTCAAACTATGACAGAGAAAGAATTGCTTTCTCAAAATAGAGTTGACTGTATTAGCATGCCTGAAGTAAAGCCTTCAGGACTTTCACTTGCTGATGGGGCACAACTCAAGGTGAGAAGAAATGGCTACACACGTCTTTTAAAAATTGGGACTTATCATGTATGGACCAAGGAAAATTGGAAGTCATAAAAATTAGATAGGATGCATACAGATCCATATTTTTGGCATTAGTTAATTGAAATGTACTGGTATTGGTCATTCCTAAACAGGCAACCATATGATTTTCTATGCCATGAATGACAAATTCAAGAAGAATGACATTGCGGGCATAGTAAAAATTGACATTTCAAAATCTTGCTTGAAGTACATTGCTGTCTCTGATATTATCTATTCTCATGCAAGGAAATCCAGTGAATACGACTATTATTCAGTTATGTACCAACCACTGAAGCTAGTGAAACAGAAATTGAAGAAATTTGCCAACACCTTCAGTCTGAGATTGATCAAACATGCAATCAATATGGGCTGATAATTATTGGTGATTTAAAAGCAACTGTTAGAGAAAAAAAGAAGAAAAATAGGGCCTTGGTGATAGAAATAAAGCTAGAGATCAGATGAGAGAATTTTGTAAGACCAACAATTTCTTTATTACAAGTACTTTTTTTCAAGAACACAAAATTGAGTCTCTACGTAGTCCTATCCAAAGGGAATACCCTGAAAACAAATGGACTATATCTGTCAAAAGAAATAATGGAGAAGCTTAATATCAGCCACAGACTAATAATGGAACAGACTATCAACTGCTCATATGTAAGCTCAAGTTGAAGCTGAAGAAAATTAAAACAATCCATGAGAGCTAAAATGAGACTTTAAGTATATCATCCTCTCACCTGTGTTCCCCAGGAACCCATGGTTTCATTGTTTTATCCTATCTATCTTATCTAGATAGACACGCACAAACAATAATCAGCTCAAAATCAAGATAGAATAAAACAAAACAACAAAAGCTCCAAACCAACAACAACAAAACCAACAAACCACCACCACCACCAACAAAAAAAACTATAAATAGTTACAGGTCTGTCTGTTGACCTTTATGAGTGTTTTCCAGTTGAGTCTGATGTAGTGATCTTTATAGTATTCAAGGCAGGGGGGAAAAGAAAAGGGGCTGTCAACAAGTTCAGGGACAAGGCAACAAGTGGTCTAAAATCAATGGTGAGAGGACATAGGATGCCTGATAGGGTTTGATCAAGGGCAATGTAGCGAAGAGAAATTACTGAAACCCGAATGAAGGTCCAACATTGATAGAGGGACAAGAGAAAAGGAAAAGGAAAAAGAAGAAGGAATTAGAAGATAAAGGACATTTGCACTGGTCTAAATACAGGGACGCACATATGTAAATATACTTGTATGTAATGATAGGGAAATAGATCTTTGTAAATGTGTTTATTTGTTAAGTATTAAGGTATGGACATTGGGCCTCCCCTCAAGTATTCCCTCAATGTAAGAGCACTTTTTTTCTAATAAACTCTGCATTCTTTGATGTTCACCTTCCCACCATGTTTGTTGAAGACAAAATAAGTGCATAAGCAAATGTAGTCAAGAGAGTTGATGATGCCCAGCTATCAAGATATAGCATCTAAGGTCATAAAGGCTTGAAGATAAACAAGTAGCCATCTAGCTGAGACGCAAACAAGCCAACATGGAATAAGCACAGCAGCCTGAGTGATTATGAAGTGTTCAGGTATCAGGCATGAAAGACCCAGAGCAGAAAATCATATCAGTATGAATGATGGGGAGCACAGAATGGAGAACCAACGTACATCTGTAGACAATTGGACATTCCCTTATGAAGGGTCACAAGGAAGAGACAAGCCAGTCAGGGTGTAGTATAGTATAGCACTGATGAACTATCCAACTTTCCTCTAGTTCTTTAATGCTCCTCTTCCCACTCCCCCAACTATCATGACCCCAATTCTGCCTTACATATCTGGCTAGACCAGCACATGTACACTGATGCAAATAAGAGCTGGGAACACAGGCAACCCAGGACAGATAAACCACTCAGGAACAATAATGAGCATTGTGATACCAAGAGGGTAAGAGTAAAGTGGAGGGAGAAGGGGGAACTGATCACAATGACCTTTATATAACTCCCTCCTGGGGGGGGGGGCCCGACAACAGAAAAATGGCGAAAGGAGACAGTGGTTGGTGTAAGACATGAAAAGAAGTAATAAATTATAAATTATCAAGGGTTCATGAGGCAGGAAGGGTTGGAGAGTGGGAAAATGAGCTGATCTCAAGGGCTCAAGTAGAAAGAAAATGTTTTGAAAATGATTATGGCAACATATATACAAATGTTCTTGACACATGGATGGATCTATGCGTTGTGATAAGAGCTGTAAGAACCCCTAATACAATGATTTAAGAATAAATAAATAAACCACACACACATACAAAGATTCTTTTAATTCGTGTTTCACTAGCTTTATTAGTTGTTGCATAAATTTGCATAAAAGCTGTAAGAGGAGAGATTCTGTCCTATCATAGAAAGCATTGTATTTCAGAGAGATTCTTGAAATATCCTTTTTGACTCTAAAAGCAATGAGTACCCACCTTAACCCGTCATTTATCAGCTTTGGCACAATGGACAATAAGCAGTCTGACTACTGGCTAAAAACCCACATGGGACCTTTCAGGCAATTACTAAGGCTTAGCTGGGGAGGTATTGCAGGGGAACGATGCCCTCTTCACACCAGACTTGGGTCACAGCCAATGCATTGCAATCACGGAAACGTTGCAGTGAAGGATTCAGCAAACAGGCATGTTCTTATGCTGACCTACCTCCCATTCACGTAGAGACAGATCTTTTCTCAGTAGAAGTCTCCCTGAGGCTTTCCTGCTAAGACCTCCTGATACGGAGGAAAGAAATTTGAAGGCACTTGTTTTCATCCTGGCTCAATATTTTTCCCCATCAGCCTTTTCCCTCTCCTTCCTCTTGACCCTGCTTGCTTAAAAGAGCAAGAGCCTCCATAACTTCACTGAGTCTTCATGTTGGCTCTGATCCTCCAGGCCTGCATCTCTCCCAGGATTTTACAGAGGACCTGGAGCAGGGAGGAGTCTGTGTTTTCTCTGACAGCCTCTTAGGGATACTATCAAAGAAAGTGGTTAAAGGCCTGCTTTTCCTGTTGACTCTATCTCCATTGACAGTTTAGACACCTGGAAGATCACCTCAGCTTTTAATAGGCCACCTCTTGATATGCTTGGGGTTTTGTTTCATTTCATCTATAAAAATGGAATTTACATAAGATACCCCCCCCCAGTGTTGTTGAGAGGGTATTATGAGACAGTATGAGAATAAAAACTTGCTCTTTGCTTACAGCTGATTCAAAACATCTGTTCTCATGAATACAATCCATGCCTTGTGGTGTATTTTTATACTTCAGATGATGGCAGTAATTTAGGGGATATTTATTAAATTCCAGACAACCTACACACAAAGCAGGAGAAAAACATTTACTCCAATAAACATTAGTTTGGTACTAAAAAATGCTGGAATTAGAGACAATTTAGAAAACGTACTGATAGGTGTCTCTATGAAATGGCCTCATATGTTCTCTACCTTTCATCCAAAGTTTTAATACATTCATAGTGACAGACTATACATGAATATCCAGACTATACATGTACATATGTGTGTACACACATATGCATGCATATGCACACATGTGCATATGCATATAGGTGTATGCCCGTGCATATGTGTGCATGTATATATGTTTATGTCTACCCAAAGGCAAATGCTACATGGATGTGTATATTTATATACTAAAGTCAAAACAAAACTCACTGCCTCTGAATTCATTCCTACTCCTGTTGACCCTAGATAGGGTTTCTGAGATTGTAATTCTGCAGGAGAGCTGGCAGCTTCTTCTTTTTCCCTAAGAATAGTTTGTGGATTTGTTTGAACTGTTAATCTGTGGTTAGTAAGTAGCCCAGTGCCTCATCTACAGTGCCACCAGGATTTATACACGCACACATTTGTGTATGTATTTGTGTACATGTGTGTGTTGTTTTGGTAGTTGCTGTTAGCTCTGACTCTTACTGATCTTTTGTACAACAGAATGAAATACAACCCTCCACTCCCCCACCCCCAACCTGGGCCGTCCTTGCAATTGTTCTTATATTTGAGTCCATTGATGCAGCCTCTGTGTTAATCCATCTTGCCCAAAATCTTCTTCTTTTTTTGCTGTCCTGAAAAAAAGAAATATATATATAACATAAGACATGTATTATATATATCCAAAAGCTCATGGAAGCAGCCCATTACCTTTTAATTCCGTTTTTATAAACTTTATATCAGCTATATATCATTTTACAATTTATCTAGATATTACCCATTCTCTTAATAAATCAACAATATTTCAAAGTTGACATACATGTTAGTCTTGAGGGGATATTGAAAAAAGGAGTAAGTCCGGTGTTATATGAATGGATAATGGAAAGAACCCCTTTTGTTCTCTTCACTCTCATTCTAGGATCTCCTTATCCAAAGAAGGAAATTACAATGAAACTACAAATTGAATTACAAAGGTTGGAGATGAAACTGCTGCAGCAAAAGAGGAAGCAAATAGATGCCAGAGACACAATAAACTGGCAAGTAAAGGAAGAAGCTACCAATGGGAACATGAAATATCTCAGTTTCTAGGGGACTGAGCAGGTTAGTAATCTGAAAAGCGCACAAGCCTTTGGAAGCATCCCTCTTTGAGGTTGACTCCCTCAGGAGGTTTCTTTCTCCTAAAAGCATCTAAGGTCTGGAGAGCACCTCTTTGTCCCTTTGCTAGCAAGGCCAATGGAATTACAATGAGACCTCCTTTCTTGATGTTCTACTCTTCCACTGCCTGTCCTATCCTGTTCTCTAGTCAGAATACTCCACAGGCCTGGCTATGTTATAATCTTGGGGCCAGAGTCTCACTGTGTTAGTCCGGGTAGACTAGAGGAACAAATTTGGACATGCATATGGACATAAGGGTACAGTTTATTTACAAGAAGAATAGGACATTAAGAAAGCATCCCAACCCTGTCCAGCTCAAAGCCATAAGTCCGATTTTAGCCCATATGCCCAATGCCCATCTATAACATCTCCTTCTGACTCACAAAGTCATAGCCCAGTGGATGCAGAATTCGAGCGCTGGCACAGGTCTCCTGATGGCTTCTCGCTTCCAGGGCTCAGGGTCCATCAACAGCATCCAGTAGTGGTAGAGGCACTTTTGCCCCAAAGCTACTGGTTGCATAACTTGCAGGGAAAATCTAAACACTCTGAAATTAAATGCCATTCCCAATCTGGCAGACATTCATATACAACTTTGTGTGTGCATATGTGTGTAGTCTATGGGTGTTGCGTGCACCAGTATCGTGAATATCAGGAAAGGGGGTACTTGTTCTCTAAGTGGAGAGTCTCATTCACAAACTGAACAGTTCATAGACCAATAAGACAGACCCTATTTTTTCAGTACTTTTTCTCTGGGCAGACAAAGTCTGAGGCTAGGAGGCAAATGAAGGGTAAAACAGAAGTCTGAAGTATACATACGATGATAAAGAAATGTTCAAATATGCCTTCAAAGGTATCTTGCTTTGAGCTACTCAGGACTGCCTGAGACATGTTACATCCTCAAGAGTGGCTAACTGTATTCTAACGAGTTGCTTCTTGCTTGCTCCCCAGGCAACCATATTGTCTTTGTGCACATGCACATATGTCTGTAGAAATACACATGTACCACTCACACTCTTGGTCTATGCATGGTCTCTGCCTCTCTCCTATTTCTGCTGTGTGGATGGCTATCACATGTATGCTTAAGGTAATTTTTCCCTGCTCCTTGAATATGTGCTATTTCTTATTTCTGAAAGACCAATGGAAATGTGTTTAGAGAAAGCAGATTGCATTGAAATCTGTCTCACCAATTTGGCTACAGATACTGTGTATATGTAATTATCTACACACACACACAAATCCTTTCTCCCCTCTCTGCTGTGACTTAAATAATTAATAGCTGTTTTCTCTTCGGTCTTTTCAGAGAAATACTCTCTGAAGGCATTAGAAACCCCATCATTCCTCTGCCAAAATGCAGTGGATTCCTTTTCAAAGCTGCAACCCTGTTTATTCTGTTCCCTGCCAATTTTCACATCATGGGAGGGGGAAAAATAGCTTGATATCAGAGTGATTAAATTTCAGGGTGAGTTGACAGAATGGAGTTCTTCAAAACCTAAACTGTGCCAATTTTGAGGGACCTAATATATTCCAACAGCCATTTAAGCCCAAATGCCTCCATTTTAATCACATTAACAGCATATTACAAAGAGACTGAACACCCAAAGAACTCAGTTACAAAAGGAATTTGGCGCTACCTTCCCTTCCTCTTTGTGTTTGGAATTGTAAAATATCTGCTGGCAGAAACCATTAGTGTGGTCCAGCTCTTTGACCCTTTCCCTTTGACTTGCTCTATTTCCTTCGCCAAAGTGCTTGGCCTTGGCCCTTCCCCAGATACCACAGAAGACCTCTCCTACCTTCGCTCCAGGTAAGAATACAATGCTGATCTGCTAAGCAAGGGTCCGTTTAGCCCACCTAAAGAATGTATTTTTTTTTCATGCATATGACGGTGCTAGTAAAAACCGAAGGTGCCCTAGTCGTGCCTCTGGAAATAGAAGGTAAGACAAGGTCAGTGGTTCAAATCTATCAGTCTCTCTGTGGGAGTAAGATGGAGCTATCTGTATCTGGAAAGATTTATAACCTTCAAACTCTATAGCACCCTCCTGATTATAGCATTGGCATTGCATTGCACTTCAATAGGACCATTGTACAGATTTGTTTATCAGCTTCTAATCCTTTGCCAGTAGACCCATTCCTCAGCAAGTATGCTCACATAAAGCTAAAGGAAAGCCGAATATTTAATGCACAGTTTATATCTGAAACCAAATGTTCTTGTTCTCCAGGGTCTGCTTTCTGTCACTGGGAAAAAGGAAAAACTAATTTCTGCCATGCCAACGCCAAGCAATTTCTGTGTTCAGTTCCCCAGCAGTCATAAAACTATATGCGTGCATGCGTAACCACTGGACAGTCAAATGCCTCCTTTTCATCTCAACAGGGTTGCATAGTGGTTACAACCTAGGCTTCCCAGCCAGCCAGCTTAGGCTAAATGGTGATCATTGCCACTCATTGTGGAAGAAGGTATTTATTCTCTCTTACATCCCATTTTCAAACCATTAAGACAGAAAAAATTAATCGAACCTACTTCATACATTGTTGAGAAACCTATGAGATTGTACACAAAAAGTACTTAACATGCTCTGGCCTACGGGAAGTACTTAATAATGAATTTACTCTAGTAAGTGCTTGACCAGTGTTAGTGATCATTATAGCTTTATTATTATCTACTTGTAAATGGTTCAAGTTGGAGATTTAGAACTGCTTCATAACGACACACAGAAAGAGGAAGGTATGAGTATTTTGAGCACGGGTCAAGGCTTATTTTGAAGTGTTCATATGATTTGTCAGCTCTAGGATTAGGCTACAGTTCTCTGTTACTTTATCTTATTGTGGTGGCTGGTGGGTTGCTGGGATGCTTGCAATTATGCTACTAGTATCTCACTACCAGTAGGGTCACTCCTCATGGACAGGTTTCAGAAAAGCATCCAGCCTAAAGAAAACTAGGAAGAAGTCCCTCGTGATCCATCTCTGAAAACATTGACCAGAGCAAACCTGATGACTAGCAGTGCAACGTTGCCTGACACAGGGAGATGATTGGTGCATGTTGAGGATAAACTGTCTCCTCAAAGGTAAGTTGACCTTCTTGATATGTGTGGAATAAAGCATTTGAGATTTTCATTTGCTGAGGTGCTACGATTTAAAATGGGGTGGTTGTGGAGCTTGCCAGCATCGATTCATAATTTGAACATGGAATGTATGAAGTGTGAATCTAGGAAATTAGAAATCGCCAACAACCAAATAGAATGATTGAAAACTGTGATCCTAGTCATTTGTGAGTTGGCATAGCCTGATATTGACCATTTTAAATCAGAGAAGTATATGGTCTACTTAATCAGAAATGACAAAATAAAGAAGAGCAGTATCACGTGTATCATACAAAACAGCATTGAAAGATCTAGCCTGAAGCACAAAAGGAAGTGATAAGTTAATTTTCATATGCCTTTAAGGCAGGTCAGTTGACACAACTATTACTCAAATTCATACCCAAACCACTAAAACCCAGGATGAGGAAATTGAAGATTTTACCAACTTCTGCAGACTAAAATGGATCAAACATTAAAGAAAAGATGCACTGATAATTACAGTTGGTTTAGAAAGCTGGAAACAAGTAACATGGATCAGTAGCAGAAAATATGACATCGATGACAGGAATGCCAGATAGTGCACATTGGAATTTTGCAAAACCAATGACTTATTTATTGAAAACACTCTTTTTCAACAACAAAAGCAACAGGTGTACACAGAGATTCCACATGGGAATCAAATTGACTGTATCTGTGGAAAGAGACAAGGAGAAAGTCCACATCATTAGCCAAAACAAAGGCAGAATCTACTGCAGAACAGACCACTACTTTCTCACATGCATATTCAAGTTGAAGCTGAAGAAAATTAAAACAATACCTAGGAGCTTCAATACAAACTTGAGTCCACTTACCTGAATTTAGAGACGATCTGAAGAACAGATTTGATGCATTGGACACTAATGATACAATTCCAGGTTAGTGTAGAATGACATCAAGGAAATCGTACATGGAGAAAGTACAAGGTCACCAAGAAGGTAGGAAAGAAGGAGTCTTGACGGTGCAATGGGTTATACCTTGAACTGCTAACTGCAAGGTCAGCAGTTCAAATCACTATCACTAAACGTTCCCGTGAAAGAAAGTATTAAAGCAAGAAAAGGCCTAATGGATGTCTGAAGCATTTAAACTGGCTCTTGACTGTGGAGCAGCTAAAGCAAAGGGAATAAATAATGAACAAATAAAGCAGAACAGAAGATTTCAAAGGGTTTCTTCATAAGAGATAGTAAAGTATTCTAATGGAATGTTCAAAAACCTTAGTTAGAGAACCCAAAAGGAAGAATACATTTCTCATCTCTCAAGCTGGTAGAAATGGAAATAAAAATCCAATCTTCAAGTTGACTTATTGAAGGATTATTTGGGCAGCATATTGAACTGCACAGAGAGCATAAAAGAAAATGAAAGGAATACCCCAAATCATAACACACACACACACACACAAAACCCAAACTGGTCAATGTTCAATCATAGATCAAGAAATGTCATGATCAGAAAAAAAATATGTGATCAAGAACTGAAAGTGTTGAAGGAAAAAGCCCAAACTGCACTCAAGGCATTGGCATACACACACACACACACACACACACACACACACACACACACCAAAAACACGAGCTTCAGGAATGTGTACAATACCAATTAGGATGCTTAAATCAGCTACTGCAATACTGGAAGTGTTCACATATCCATGCTAAGAAATTTGGAAGACAGCTACCAACAGACTGGAAGAGATTCATTCTAAAGAAATGTAATCGCACATAATGCATAAATTATCAAGCATTGTCATTAATATTATATAGTAGAGTATATTTCAGAAATGAGTGTAGCAGGACCTTGACAAAAAGCTGCCTAGAATTTAAGCCAGATTCCGAAGACGATGTAAAATAAGAGATACTATTGCTGATGTCAGCAGTTTTGACAGAAAGCAGAGAATAACAGGAATATGTTTACCCGTGTTTTATTGGCTATGCAAAAACATTCGAATGCTTGGATCATAAGAAAAGTATGTATATCATTGCAGGCACCATGAATTTCAGACTTTTTAAGCAATAAGAGGAAATACTGTCTGGTCTACAATCAGAAACATTAGAGTTGTAACCTTTTATTCTAGTTATTTGTTCTATATGATGAGCAAATAATCCAAGAAATTAGACTACAGGGAAAATAATGCATCAGGATTGGAGGAAGACTCGTTAACAGATGGTGCAATTTTGTTTGCAGATAGGGGAGAGGTCTTGAAGTACTTACTAATGAGCATCAAAGACTACACAACCTTTGGTATGGATTACACTTCAATATAAAAACTCTTCGCAGCGCAACATCATAAGCAACATGATGATAAATGAAGGAAGGATTGACATTGTCAATGATTTCATTTTACTTCAAATCCACAATCAATGTCTATGGAAGCAGGAGTCAAGAAATCAAACACTGCATTACATTGGGGAAACCTGTTGCAAAAACCCTCTGTAAAGTGCTAAAGACCAAAGACGTCAGATGAAGGCCTGAAGTGGGCCGGACCCAAGCCATAGTACTTTCAGCCATCTTCTATGTGTGGAAATGCTGGGAAATAAGGCTGAAGAATAATGGAAACTTTTGATGTGGCAGAAATTATTGAATAAACCAGGGAGTCTAGGAGAACAAACGCATCTATCATTGAAGAAGTACATCCAGATGCTCTTTAGACTGAAGTATGGCAGTGTGTGGCCTACGTTGGATATGTTGTAGAGAGGGGCCAGTCCCTGGAAAGGGACCTTATCTTTGGAAAAATACAGACTCAGCAAAAGCAGAGGAAGAAGAAGTAGCAGTCAAAGAAAAAGACAGAAAACGATGGATCAGCATAAGTGGCTACAACAATGGAATCAAGCTTAACACGGCTGTGAGTATGGCATAGCTTCAGGCAGTGTTTGGTTTATTTCACACAGAATTGCCCTGAGGTGGAACTAACTCAGGGGCACCTAACTGGATGCCTGAAGCTGTGTCACCACAGCAGTTTGGATACCAGTTGGTCACCCACAGGCAAGTTTCAGTAGAACTTCCACACACAGATAAACTGGGGAAAAAAAGGTCTAGTTAAACTTCCTGTAAAAATTGGCTCAAAAGATAGACTATTATTCAGTATAGTACTAGACAGTGATCCCCTTAAATTATCTTGAAAGTTACCTATCTCCATATAAAATCTTCATAAGAAATACACAATGAAAATAACATCAAATAGGTAAGCATAAAATTTTCTACCTCTATTGAAAGACATGTAAAGTGTTCACAATAACGGATTCAGGTGTGTCAATGATCATTAACATGGTGCAGGATGGGGTAAAATTTTCTATTGTCATACCTGAAATTTGCTATGAGTCAGAGGTTAGTGAGCATCAACTTACAAAAACACCATGAGTTTAAGGGCAACACCATGGTTGGAAACTACATTACTTAGCCCGTTCATTTCCCTTTGATTGTTGGGTCAAGACAAGTACTGAGGGAAATTCAAAGGTGCCTTTCCTAAGAATCCTCACTGTCACATCCTGGCTAGCTTACCTCTGGAAGGTCATGCTTTGTCTTCCAATTTTACATCCCATGGCCAAAATCATTGTTTCATTTTTTTTACACAAGATTCTCTGGAAAGTTCAATCTCTCCATTCTAAAGTCTTTGGAAGAAATATACCATCAAATAATCAAGCATAGATTCTCATCTTGAATCATGTCAAGCCAACAATACTTCTGAAGCAGCAGTTCTCAACCTGTGGGTCACCACCCCTATGGGGATCAAATGACCCTCTTACAGGGATTGTGTGATTCTTAACAGTAACAAATCTAAGTAGCAATGAAAATAATTTTATGGTTGGGGGTGGGGGTCACCACAACACGAGGAACTGCATTGAAGGGCTGCAGCACTAGGAAGGTCGAGAACAACTGTTCTAAAGTCATTGCTTTGTTGAAAAAAGGAGACACCTGGCTCTATGCCATCTTCACAGTTGTCAGGTTTGAGTCCATTGTAGTCAGCATATCCATCCATCTCGTTGGGAGTCTTACACTTTTTCACTGACTATGGTAGTTGGATGATTTTATGTCACACATTCCTGGCTGAGGTGTACTTAAACTTGTCAGTCAAATGGTAGCTTGATGACACCTCTTCCAATGAGTGGCCTTTTGGTGAGAGGAGGCACTCTGGGAACTCTCTCTCTCTCTCTCTCTCTCTCTCTCTCTCTCTCTCTCTCACCCATGGCTTCTTCCTCCTCACTTGGACTTCGCTGTTACTCTGTGGGCCACTGACCCAGAGAGCTGTGGTCTCCCTGCCATGTGCCCACTGATTTCGGTTGGTGGGTGTCTCTGTACCCACAGGCCTGTGATTTTCAGCTTTCTGATTTGGCTCACATTTTTGTGTCACCAACATGTAGCTAGTCTTCATTTGAAGAGGGATTTTGGGAGAGCGACAGGTGAATGGACTTGAGTCGTACAGGGCTGTGATGCTGCCTCCTTGATATATAACTACTTCCTTCTAGAAAGCTCTTTCTTACACAAAAATGACTGTCCCTGTTTCTCTAAACAACCTGGCCTCACACACGGATTCTCTATCAAGCATGATGTCCTTTTCCAGAGATGGAGTTCCCCTTATCACATGAAATAATTGCCTGTCCTCAGACAAAGAATCATTATGGAAAACACGATTGTCTTAATGTTACTTTTTCATTCAGTCAACATGTGTTTTTTAAAATGACAGACAGGTGACTTAATGATCGTAATGGGTCAAATAGATTGTGCTGACTGTTCAAAATAGATGTGGCTACTATTGCATCTGTTGAGTCAATTCCAATGCTTAGAGAAGCAATGTGACAGAGGAGAAATGCCCCCACAGAGGCTGCTTGGCTGTCCTCTTTACTGGAACAGATTGCCAGTTTCTTTCTCCAGCAGGGATGCTGTATGGGGTTAGGACTGCCAGCCTTTCAGGTAGCGGCCATGCACTTAATCATTTGTGCCACTAGAGTTACTTTCTTTTCTTTTAGAGTTACTTTCTAAGTAGATGAAGTATATGATTTTTTTTCAAGCAGGTCTACTTTACAGGTAGGAAATCAGTTATAATTCACTGCATACTGATTTGATTAAAGACTAATTATCGAGGCAAACATTAGCTAGAGTATGTTGGGCTTTGTTGGCTTGTCCCCTTCTCTACATGATGGACCCTTGACACACAGGCTTAGACTCCAGGGGAATGGAGAAAACACTCGTAAGTATTCATGCCATATCTGAGTCTCATAAGCAAGAAAAATCCTTGTCTAACGAGGCGAATAGAGTGAAAGTTTCTAACTTCTCTTTGAGAAAAAAGGAGAGTGAAATTTTGGCCACTCATGAGTTCTAAACATAGGAGAGTTCATTCTTATGTGGCTGGAAGTGGGCAGCACTTCTGGAGGTGGGTTTCAGTCATCCTAAGAACAGTAGCAAGACATTAAGCATGTGTCCCATTGCCTAAAGCTCTTCTCGCAGTATGGGTTTCCTTTTTGGATGTCAATGAGCTGTACCCAGAAGTAGCCAAACAATCAGAGAGAAACCAGCTCCTTCACTCAGAAGATGACCAGATATCTGGCATTTGGTTATCCCAGATGATCAATTGTTAACTTCTTTTGAACCAAACCCTGACTCAGGGCAACTCCATGCATGCGGGAATCCTGCCCTGCCCTGTCCTTCATCGTTCTCACAGTTGGTTGTGGGTTGAACTCATGATTTACAGGGTTTTCATTGTTTGGTTTTCAGAGCTAGATTATCAGGGCTTTATTCCTAGTTCATTTTAGTCAAAATGAATCACTGAGCTACTATTGCTTGACATGGAATATTCAGCTTCTGGGACTCTCCAGGTAACCTATAACTCAATCATCCCCTTTAAAATATAACTAAAAGCCGCAGACATGCAGATTACAGATAGAGTATTGAATGAGCATTACATTAAAGTTATCACTGCCAGCTATGTGTCTAAGCTAAAAGCTCTAGGAAATAGGATGGTGATTTTTGAAAAGTGTCTCTTAAACTTCAGTATTTTCTTGGCAGGGACCAGCTCCCAGCAAGGATCGTTCCAGGAGCTGGAACTCCTTCCAACACCCCAAAGGAAATAACATTTCTCACCTGAATATGATGGAACTGCAAAGTCATTTATCAAATTTGGGATTCTGGGCACCAAATTCCTTACCTCCTTTAGAAAAATGAGAATATGTGGGGCTGCTATTTTTAGCATACTCGCGGATAATTAAGCACTGGTCCCTTTCATCTCCATAGCACCCCTGCTAGCATAGTGGTTATGTGTTGGGCTGCTAAATTCAAGGTCAGGCATTTGAAACCACCAGCACCTCCCACAAAAAGGCTCTCATAAAGATTTATAGTCATGGGGAAAGCACAGGGGCCATTCAACCCTGTCCTAGAAGGTCCCTAGGAGTCAGACTTGACTAGATGGTAGTGAATCTTGATTTTTGTTTAACAATAAAAGATGCTAAGTATCACCCCATTACCATTTGAAGTAGAGAGACATAGTTTATCTCCCTCAGAACAATATGTAAAAAAAAAATACGTAGTAACATCAGCCACCATGACATCACTAGGGGTGTGGAGAGGTGTGGACCACACTTGGTGACGTGTCAGAGGGGGTGACACCAAAGTGACCGTGTGTAAAAATTTGTGCACCATGTTGCCATCGAGATTTATTCATATAAAGATATTCCTGTAATTAGTTAAAACAACAAAAGCATGTTGTGAAAACCCAGCCACAGGCTAAAAATCTGTGCTAATTTACCCTTTTAAGCCCTTTAAATATGTTTACATGAGCGCTGTCATAATGTCCTAATTACAATGACACTTCAAGTCCTGCCGTTTCATCTGTCCTTACCAGAAGTGCACACTTGCTTTTCAGCTGCTGCTGTTTTCATGGTCACCGATTTTGTCATATTCTCTAGTGTTTTAGTTACAGTCCTGTGATAGCTAGTATTGGTGAACTTGTAGCATTCACTTTTTATTTTGGAGAAGGAATTCATAGTTAGAGAAGAGAAAATATAGAAGCAGACTTCCATTCAGTGGCTCATAGTGCTGTAATTCAATGTAGAAAGATTTTATAAAACAATGCTGTTGTGACTATTCATATAAAATATGACATTTAAGCAATTTACAATTTTATCAGCTATTATGCTATGGCTAAATTGGATAATAAACATTACCAGGGATTCTGTATGGTCTGGGAGGAGGAGAAGGCAGCAAAATTAGCAGCACTGGGTGACACCAGCCCTACTGGACCTCGTGACCCCACGGTCATTCACATGCGTAGAGAAAACCTTGTTTTTCCTACCTTGTTACAATCAGTCATTTTTGCCATGATGGTTTCCTACCAGGCAGGTATGTTTCAGATTTTTAAGGTTTATTTCCTTACTGAGTCTCTTCTCTGTCTGGATTGGGCCATTGCTTGTTCTAGACTTTTACCTCCCTCATTTGGCACCAACTGTCTGGGATATTGACTGATCTTTGGCTGTCCTGTCCTGTCTGACTTACAGAGCTCGTGTCATTTACGTGCCTTTAGAGTTATCTTTGGACGCAGACCTGCTAAAGGACGAGGCAATCTGATGGTGCAGAACCTTGCCATTTGCACTTGTTTAGAAGAAGAGCGGCCATTTACCTGCAGGGTCTTTCTCCAGTAAGATAAGTTGAGAATTTGCTACTCTGTCTGGCTTTGTGTGCAATTTTCTTTGCACTCTTGATCCTTCTGGCAGCAAGTGCATTTGGCATTAAACGTGCTTGACATAGTGACTTTGTGCTTGGTGTCTCCAAGTATTTGGGAAAATCACAGTCAATGCTAGAAAAATCAGTGTTTCAGTTGAAATTGAAAACAGCTTACAGGAATGTGTACTCAATGGTCATATAGTTAATCTTCAGTGTATGCAGCACATGGACTTTAAGCATGCTTATGATGTTTGGCAAGAGGCAATGCTGGGAGGGAAATGATCACAATTCTAAAAGCCAGTATGCATAGGTTTTCATTCTGCCACTGATAGATAATGTGTGACCTGGGACAGATATCAAGTACTCTGACCACATGTGTTTCAGCTGCAGAAGGAAGGGTGGGACGTACATGATTTCTTTCATGCTCTATCTTGCTAATAGTTCTATGTTCTTAAGATTAAATTTTTTTCCCTTCCTATGTCCTAAGTAGAATTGGAATTTTCAAAGATGGCAGTTCTAAGTCATGGGGACATTTTGCAGTTCATGTAGGGAGATCTTATCAAAGAGGCTGACTGGCTGGAATACCACCTCTCCACAAGGCGACACTTCCATGTGTGAATGATTTAGAAACTACCCAATAGTATTTGAGAGGTTGTTTTCTAGGCACTCATACATTCCCAGATTGCCAAGGAAACCACTATAATCAAGGTCTGGGAATTTGGAGGTAGACTTGTGCCAGTATTGTGTACCAAAGAAATCACTTCAATGGTCAGATGGTGTGATGGTTGACAGGGAATCCAGAACGTGAAGTAAACAATGCTGGTTTGTTGGGAGAAGTAAGATCTGGCACTAGATAGTTACAGTGTTCTGAGAGACACATAAATATTCTGCCTCTTAGGAATTGGGCACAGCAAGTACAAAGATGCGTTCGTTTGACAAGTCCAAAAATGTCTTTGTCTCTACTCTTTCCTATGATTTGGCACATGCTTCACCTTATTATTGATTTGTTCCTCATTAATCTTGCAAAAAATTAAAACAAACCAACTCTCTTCTTGCTTATTTCCATCCTGATATTCTCTCCATCGAGTCTATTTCTAGCTCTGCTCCCTTCTTCTTAAATGATTTACTACTTTACCTTTCTTGCCTTCTGTTATTCCTCCTCCACTGGAGAACCAAATTCAAACCAACAAAAAATGTGCCTGGTATCAGATAAAAATTGTATTTCCTCAATTACTCAGTGTACAAAAGCAAAGACATCTGTGGGTTGGTGTACATGGCTTTCATTTTTTAAAGTCCTTGTCTCTAAATCCTTGTACCTCAAAAGCTAAATACTTGGAAGTATAATAATAACCCTCTCCTTACCTCGCCATGTCACCGTATACAGACATACCTTAGGCCTACCTTTTCCAGTGTGCTCAGTCACTGCGGGGAGACAGAAGACAAGACTAGGCTCTACGTGGAGGTGCTGAAGTTACCCGATAGCAGCGTGAGAAACAAGGCCACCCTCATTCAAGCCACACTTTCCTTCTTAGCACTTCTATTCTATCTCGTATTTCCTGATTTTATATTCCAAGTAACAAATCTATTGGTAAGTTGCTTCTCAAGAATAAATCCTGGATCACGTTGCCGCCATCATCTTTGTCAAGATAAGTGTTTCCCAGATGAGCAAGGTGCTCCTTTTCCTGTCATGAACATCTCTGGGAATAAGAGGTGTGTACTCTCTATGGGTCACTTGGCTGAATATTGTGTCCCTATTCTGTTTTCCTCTCCTTTGAAAAGATTGTGTTCTTAAAGAGAAGATGTACTACATAGAATTTTGAAATTAAGTTTAATTGAACTATTGAACTATTAAACTAAAAAACTATGCAGTTTTTACCTACTAATTATGACTTTAAACTATGTCAAATGAGCTACTACTAACATCTTAGAAGGTCAACTTTTATCAACAATTACATTTCCACTTTATCGTGGTTTTAAAACCTGGACTGTGCCCAGTCCAAATCTTGTGTTTCATTAATTAGATAAATGGGATTTGAGAGAGGTTAAATGACTTATCCAGGATCATAAAGTTAATAAGTAGAAAAAAACTGGAATGTATCCCTGCTTATAAATCAAAACAAAACCCTGCTACTTCCCAATTGAAAGATATTTACTATCCTTCAACAGGCACATGAATAAAGATTGCACATGTTCATTGGCTATATTTAAGTCAATCTTATATCATGAATTCTTTCAGACATGAACCAGGATGGGGTTCCAGCAGGGTCCAGTAGTACGAGAGGGTACCTGTCAAATGGAGGAACTGCACTGGGCAGAATGGAGTTTATATAGTATGCATCTTTCCAGCTAGGTAAGCACTGAGCAATTCGCTCTGAGTTAGTGCACCCAGTGGTGTCACCTGGAAAAGTTCTTGCTGGTCACAGTGAATATTTTCATTAAAACAGTTTTACTCAAACCTCATTTTTATGATGGCTGATCTTATAGAATAGTTATTGGCTGTGAAATTTTGTTTCCTGTTCAGGAAAAATTCCACTGAAACTGTTGTGATGTTTAACACAGCTTCCAAGGACAGTGTTATGGCAAGAACCCAAATGTATGAATGGTTTTCTAGTTCCAAAAATGTGAAATGTCAATTGATGACAAACCTTGTTCTTGAAAGAAGCACACAATCCATCATGTTTCTGAACAGACAAAGATGTTTATTCATAGTGCATTTGGAGTTTATTCCACCAGGTTAGACTGTTAATAAAACTTTCTATTTAGAGGTTCTGAAAAGATTGTGTTACAGTGTGTGACAAAAAGATCTGGTTTACACCATGGCAAAACACTAAGGGTGTGCCATAGACCATGGAATTCCCGATGGAGTGCCACAGATATACTTTGGAACCAGGGTGTGCCACCCCATCCGACTCAACCAGGGGACAACCCTGGAGGTCAATGAGCAGATTGGACATTGGGGTTTTTTTTGTTGTTGTTGTTATCATTGTTTTATTTTCTTTGTTTGTTTCATTTTAGGATGCCTTTTTTGGGGTACATATTTTTACCTCTGCAGGTCTATGCTAATAAGATAGGCTGGATGAACAGTCTGGAGGTTAAAATGATGGGACTGATGGTTCTGAAGGGCACATGGGAGATGGGGAGGAAGGAAAAGAAGGTGGTGTTGATCTGCTCAGGGATAAAGGAAAAACAAGTGATACAAAATCAGTGACAAGGTGGGCATGAGAGGTCGGATAGAGATTGGTCAAGAAGAGTAATGTAACAGAGAGAAAACACTGAAACTCCAGTGGAGGTTGAGCATCATAGTGGGACAAGAGGAAAGTAAAAGGAAATAGAGGAAAAGACTACAGAGTAAAGGGCATGTATAGAGACCTAAATATAGGTATGTACATAGGTGAGTATATCTGTATATGGCTGTGGGGAAATAGATCAATGTACATACACTAATAGGGTTAGTATTAGGACAGCAGATGGGCATTGGCCCTCCACTCAAGTACTTCCTCAGTGCAAGAATATTTTGTTCTATTAAATTGGCATTCCATGATGCTCACCTTCCCGACAAGATCACTGAAGACAAATGTGTGCATAAGCAAATGTGGTGAATAAAGCTGATGGTGCGCGGCTATCAAAAGATGTAGTATCTGGGGTCTTACAGGTTTGAAAATAAACACGCAGCCATCCAGATAAGAAGCAACAAAGCCCTCATGAAAGAATCACACCAGCTTATGGGACCACGAGATGTTGAAGGGATCAGTTATCAGGCTTCAAGAACTAAAAATCACAACATTGTGTGCTTACCTTCCTTATATGATCGCTGATGAAAAATGCGTGTATAAGCAAAGGTAGTGAAGAAAGCTGATAGTGCCCGGCTATGAAAAGATATAGTGCCTGGGGTCTTAAAGGCTTGAGTAAACAAGCGGCCATCCAGCTCAGCAGCAACAAAGCCCACATGGAAGAAGCACACCAGCCTGCGTGACCATGAGGTGTTGAAGAGATCTGGTATCAGGCATCAAAGAGCTAAAATTATATCATTATACATGAGGGGGAATACAGATTGGGGACCCAAAGTTCAGCAATAGATGAAGTGACATCCCTTTACAGAGGAGTGTCAGGGAGGAAATGAGCCAGTCAAGGTACAGTGTAGTAACAATGAAATATACAACTTTCCTCTAGTTCTCAAATGCTTCCTCCCACCTACTATCATGATCCCAAGTCTAGCTGACAAATCCAGCTAGACCAGCGGATGTGCGCTAGAGTCAGAAACATGGGGAATTTAGGATAGATGATCCTCTCAGGACCAGTGGTGAGAATGGTGATACTGGGAGGGTGGAGAGATGGTGGCATTGAAAAGGGGGACCCATTTCAGGGATTGATGTATAACCTCCTCTCTGGGGTACAGACAACAGGGATGTGAGTGAAGGGATACATTGAGCAGTATACGATATGAAAAAGTAATAACAATTTACAAATTATGAAGGGTTCATGGGGAAGGGGGTGTGATGAGGGAAGGGAAATATGGGGAGCTGGTACTGGGGGCCTAAGTGGAGGGAGGGTGGTTTGAGAGTGATGATGGCAGCAAGCTGTGAAAATGTGGTCTGTATACAATTGATGTATGTGTTGCTCGTAGTGGGAGTTGTATGAGCCCCCAATAAAATGATCTATATTTTAAAAATCTGGTTTGTGGCAAAAGAGGGCTTGTCTTGCTACACGATAATGCACCTCTTCACGTAGCCATCACAATGTGTCAGTATGGGGCAAAAAACAGCACGATTCTTTTGCCCCATGCACCTTCCTCCCCGGATCTCGACCCTTCTTTTTGTGTCTGTGAATGAAGAGGGACATGAAAGGACAGTGGCTTGACAATGAAGAAGAAGTGAAGGTAAACTTAACCAAGGTACTGTCAGCCAACCAAATAAATGAGTTTGAAAAATATTTCCAAGAGTGGAACTACAGATTTGGCAAATGTCTTAAGGGTAATGGAAAGTACTTTGAAGGTCATAAGGTTGTTTTGTAAAAATAATTTATGTACCCGGCTTTTGGGGGAAAACGAATTCCAAATTTAAAAATAATAAATGTACCGAGGGCTCTTATAGCTCTTGTAACAATTCATACAACAGTTGTACCAAGCCTATTTGTACATATGTTGCCATCATTATTTTCTCAACATTTACTTTGTATTTGAGTCCTTGGTATCAGCTCCTTTTAAAAAATTCATTTTATCAGGGACTCGTAAACTCTTGTCACAATCAATACGTACATCTATTGTGCAAACCACATTTTTACATTTGTTGCCATCATCATTTCCAAGAGATTCTCCTTCTACTTAAGCCCTTGGTATTTCATATTTCTCCTCTGTCTCTACTCCCCCTTCCTCAAAACTAAGGATTTTTTTGGTAGGTATCCCCTCATGTATCAAGGCCATGATGACCTCTCTGTTTCTTATTGTAGAAAAGGTTTCTGACATTTGCACCAAATACTGCAGTTTATAAAGGGTTCACAGGCATGATTCACCTCACTCCAAGAGGACTATTAATACTCTTATAGAAAAAGACCCCTAATATCCCAAAGCAGAAACTGACTCATTGCTTGAGATGTGTGACTTCACCTTCAGATAGACCTTGAGGTCCATGGAGAGTTTACACCAGTTTCCTGGTGCTGGTATAACAAGTCCCACCAAACTAGATGGTTTATAAAAGTATACACTGATTCTCTCATAATTCACGAGGCTTAAAGGGAAAACCAGGGTGTCCACCATATTGATTCCTTCTGAGGACTACCAGGGAGACTCTGTTCCCAGCTTCTGGAGAAATGCCGTGATCTTTGGAGTCCTTTATCTTACATGCACACCACTGCAAGTTCTGCTCGGTCTACACATGCCTCTCTTCTCTCTGTGTCTCTTTATTGCTTTTCCTTTCCAAGGACAACACTCATTTAATGGTCTACCCTAGTGTGTCCTAATGCCAACATATTCAGATGTTGTATTTCCACCCAAGGTCACATTCGTGAGTACTAGAGGATAGAAACAACCCCAGAGCAAACTCCCAGTCACCTTACAGGGACCCCTGTCTGTTCCTGAGACCGTGATTCTGCCCAAGAGTAGGAAGCTCCAGATAGAGCTTAGGACTTCAGTTTCTCTCATGGAGTGTGACACAACTCAATTCATGACAGTGTCCATTCAAAGCAAATAAATATGTTCATACTTTCTTTGGTAGCACACCCTAAGAGAAAGGAGCTCTACTAGAAGAGAAGCAATAGTGCTACAACTGGATTTCCCATTTTTACCACCCCCAGCATATCTAGCCAAGCATATTGGACACATGCCTTTATGATTGAACCTTAAATCTCCTGTCTTACAATGAGGAGCCCAACTTTCTGATACCCTGTGTGGCAATCACCTAATCTGGTGTCCATTTGAGGAATAAGAGGGTAAGGATGAAGTCTAGCCTGTCAATCTGGAGATAGCCAATGAGATCTCATTGTGGACGTGGCTTTCCCCTGAGAATTCTAGGAAATCCAGCTGTCTTTTGCCCTGGGAGGTAAGAGACTCAGTCCTCATTCCCTCAGAAACACTCTACTGATAAGACACAAGAAGTAGTCCCTGGAAAACATTGCAGCAGACAAGACGTGGCACCATGCTGATATACCCTGAGCCCTGGAAACTGGAGGAGCCATGGGGAGACCCCTGCCAGCATTGAGATGCCTCTACCGCCACTGGCTACACAAGACTTGGCACCCACTGATCTGTGATTGTCCTGGTGTCATTGCATGTACTTTGTGAATCTGAAGAGGACTTATGGACTGGTATCAGACAGATGGGCTAATATCAGATTTATGATCTTGAACTGGACTAGGCTGAGATATATTCTCAATGTTCAATTGCTCTTGTACATAAACCTCTTTCTTATATACATATGTATGTTTATGAATTTTGTTTCTCTATTCTTCCTGCACTAACACACCCTGTTTTGAATTGTAAAGTGATTTTGAGATTAAGCAGTTACAGTTTCTTTTAAAATTCTCTTTGATAGAAGCATGTTATAAACAAACAAGCATACACCAATTATTCTTATTAGTCTTTATATTTTGCGAGTCATTTGAGAAATGAACATCAATTGTGGCAATGTTTTATCTTAAACTTGACTTTTATTGATGAAATTCTGCCTCAAAGAAATGTTTTCATAATTTGCAATCACTTTTTATACAGTTGCTTTGCTGCTAGAGCCAAGATGAAGGTTCATGTGTTTGAGCTTCACAAAATTTTATTCTTCTCTTTGCCCATAATAAGTCTAGTCTCTCAAGAAAGCTGTACTTTTCTATGGTAATATTCTGATAAATCTTTTGCTCTGAATATCCCCCACAAAATTGAAGATATGTGGCACTGAGAAAGAATTAAAACTTTTGGCCTGAAAGGCTGGGGATTTGGATAACCTATCCAGAGTTATCTCAGAAAAATACAAAAGGACTGAGCAATGTACTTCAGAAGAATCAGTCATTGACCATCCAGTGGAGGGAGCACAGTTCTACTCATGAGGTGGCATCGACTCAAGGGTGACTGGTATATGGGATAGGGAGCTGGGATATATATTCAATATGCTTCACCAACATCATAATTCAAAAGCCTCAGCACTTTGTCAGTCTTCCTTCTTTGTTGTCCTGCTTGTGCTTGTATCTGAGGTGACTGAAAACGCCATGGCTTGGCTCAAGCCTATCTTCTCCTTAAAATCATATGCTTGCTCTTTTGTGGGATGAAGACAGGACTTTTCCACAATTATATACTCCAAAATATTAAGCAAACTATTGACCAGCATTTGGTGTGGAAGTTAAGTTAGCTGTGCTCTCTGAAGCTCCCAGGTATCTGAGGCCTTTGTGTGTCTCACAATAGAGCTGATTCCCCTCCTGTTAGGATGATGGTTCCCTTCCCTTGAAGCCAGTGGGCAGATTCACATGCTGATGTCAATGATCTTCGGTGTAACCTGTTTAGCCACATCCAGGAGTGTGGGGTCTGGTCTTGTCACATGGAACCCTTTCCTATAACAGGATACTTCCCTTTCCTATTACGTATGCATATATGGCACAACCCCTTCCTGTGATGTATGTCCTTGCCTGTAATTGGGGGCCTGGCTTGGCTCCAGAGGTATATAAGGATTGGACATAGGATGGACGCTCGCTCTTCTCTCCTTTCTGTCTCCTGCCTCTCCTGCCCCTCAGGCTGGACACTGTCATTTCCCTCATCATATAATCCCCTCCCCTACTCTCTCTCCACACGGACCACCAAGCAAGGCGGAGATGAGCATGCTACCATGATGTGATATATGCCTGACTTATTGTTTCTCTCTCTATATGGTCTCTATATCCTTATTATAATAAATAATAATTATTGCTGTCCAAATGCCAATTGAACCTGTGAGGTAAATATCAGAAGCTGGCCTCTTCTGATACTCTTTAACATTCAAAAGAGAGCTTTAGAAACTAGTTTGCCCAAGATCATTGATTGTTTGATTTCTTGACCGCTTCTTTCAAAGGCGTTGATATTAGATCCAGGTAAAATGAAACCTTCCACAACTTCGATCATTTCTCTATTGATTGTGCTGTCAACTGGTTAAGTTCCCAAGACTTTTGTTTTCTGTTGTGATATCCTAGAATTTCTCTTCCACTTCACAATGTTATGTTATTCATTGTTTGTTATGATCCACACAGTTGAATGTCTTTGCCTAATCAATAAGATGCAGGTAAACCTCTTTCTGCTAGTCTCTGCTTTCAGCCAAGGTCCATCTGATATCATCATTGATGTCCCCGTTCAGAGTTCTCTTTTGCATCCAACTGGTATTTCTGACAGTTCACTATCCATCTATGGACTGCTGCATTCATTTAAAAATTGTCTTCAGCAAACTTGTGTCCTATTAATGATATTATTCAATGATTTCCACATTTGGTTAGGTCTTTCTTTGGAATGGGAACAGATGGTTAAATGATATATTGGTTTGTTGAAACATTTCCATTTTTTTTTCATAATTTCATGAAGCCGTGTTTTTCACCAGTGTTCAGTACAGCACAGACTTCTTACAGCAGCACCATCCATTTTTAATGCTGCACTTCCTCCTGAAATGTTTGAACTTCAACTATTCAGCATTTGTTTTGGTTTTTGTATATTGGTTCCAGATATTCCGTCCATCTCCTTTTCTGCTCCCCACCCCAATTTTAACAACTGCCTTCCATTTTTTTTTATCACATTCTTTGTTTAATAGAATTCTTCAATATCGCAACCCAGGATTTAGATGCTTTCTTCATTTTTTTTTCATGTTGAATGCATTCTGATGTTTTGGTATTCTATCTCCAAGTTTTCAATATTTAAAAAACTTTTCAATATTTGAAAATATTTTTTTCTTGTGAAACTGTCCTTCACAATTATCTGTTCATCCTTTGAACTTCATCCTTTTCACTATTGCTTTGAGCTTCTCTGTGTTTCTGTTTATTTTTTTGGGGGGGGGGGAGGGGACATCACTGCCCTCTGGTGGTCGTGGGAGCTACTCAGTCTTGCTCCTGGAGAACTGCTGCTGGATTTGAACCGTCAAGCCCGTGGGCCACAATCCTGCACTCAACCACTATGCCATTGGGGCTCAGCCCACTTCTCTGTGGTTTAAAGCAAGGTTCCAAGTCTTTTCTAGCATCCAATCTTTTTTTTTTCTTCTCCTCTGATCTTTTTGCTTTCTTCATGTATAATGTTCTTCATGTCCTCCCACATTCTGTCAGGCCTTGAGCATTAGTGTTCAATGAGTCAAATATCAATTCCTGACATGGTCTCTAAAGTCAGGTGGGTACATTCAAGGTCCTACTTTGAGTCCTGAGAGTTACTGCCATCTTCCCCAGCTTCACTTTTAATGTACATATGCACCATGGACTGTTCCACAGTTGGCACCAGGCCGTGTTTTGGCTGATAATTTGGGCTTCCCCATCGTTTCTTTTCACTGATGCAGTCAATTTGACTGCTGTGCCTTCTATCTGGTGAGATCGCCATGTATCCGACTAAAAATAAAAAGGTATTTGCAATGACTGCATTGCTGGTTCTGTCAAATTCTAGTGTGGGGTCTCCAGTGCCCTGTGCAGAATCAAGGGCATATTTCACGACTACTAATGTTCATTCCCATCATGATTTCTCATCAATTGCTTGCTTTCCTATCATGAGTCCTCATCCATACATTTTGATTGCATGTTTGATCAATATCGGACTGTAGAACTTGATGGAAATCTTCAGCTTTGGGTTTCATGGCTGCTGCATAAGCTTCAGTCATAAGAAATCCGAATATGAAAGCAGATGCCCTGGTATTTTCCCCACGGAACCACTGTTGGCTTCGAACCAGGGGGGCCTTTTTTGGGTTAGCACATGTCTGCTTCAACTTTGCTGTGTTTCTAGGTCCAAGGTACAGCCATCCAAACTGAGCAGGGAAACTCTTATGCGTCCAAGGTGCTCCCATACTGAAAGAAGTTGTCTCTGCTTGCAGAAAACAACTGTTTATCACGGACAGTAACATTCTGACTTTGTGTAGAAGTGTCATAAGAAGCCCTTCATCGTGAAGCTGTGGGCAATAGGAAATGTCAAAGAACACTAGAGGCCCTCCCACTCAGACCCGGGAGAAGGAAAAAGTGGGATCTGGCCCAAGTCTTCCTCCTTCCTCTGCTGTGTCCTCGTGGACACCAGAGACTCTCAGCTCACGTCCTTAATCGCGTGCCATTTCTCTCCAGCCCTCCATAGCTCCTTCAGAACCTGTTTCTGGGGGAAATGCAAGCAAATATTCTCAGAGGTCATGAATGATGGCCAACAGATCCCTTGCCCCGGAGAGCAGAACCCCAGGAGGTGCAAGCCTGTGCCCAGTGTGGTGACCGGCAGCATTCTCTAGTGTCACAGAAAGTCCTGCTTAACTGCACATACCACACCACCACCACCAGTACAGCACAGGCAGATGCACAAGTCCAAGGTTGAAGGAAGACCTTACCACTCATGTTCTGAGCATGGACTTGTGCACAGAAAAGATTTAAGCATGAACAACCCAAACTGCCAATATTCTGCATCACCGCCAGCGTAGCAGGCTTTAAAATCATTTTGCAGCTTTGAGGCTTTATTGTGCACAGCATAAATGATCTGCCCTCTGCCTGGTGCTTCGGAGCAGCAAAGGCAGAAGTCATTCAAAGTAAATCAAAGGAAACGCAGCTTTACTTTTTTTTTTTTTGACATTCACTTCTCTTCCATTACACACATTCAAATACAAAAACAAACCAACGAATGGACTTGTCAGTAGTAATTTTTTGCTCTTGCAGTTGGTCAAGATTTGTTGCCAGGGCCAGGAAAACGCAGATCTTAGGAGCAAGGACCTTCTTGGGGATTGCTTTCCCTGCTGCCTCGCCCCCAGCCCACTTCCCAACGCCAGGACTGCAGAGAGCACCCAGGCTGCCATGGCGACGTGCGACCGGCAGGGGGTGGTCCTGAGCGGCCGCTGGCTCCCGGACCTGCTTCTCCCGCAGCTGTGCCTGCGAACTGCTGATTCACGCTCCTGATGCAAGCCTAATGACCAGGAACACGCTCCTGAGCTCTGCTTTCTTATTTCTTATTTTATTTTTTTCATGAGGCGCATTTTCTTGGTAACCAAGCGAATGCTAATGCTAGTGCAAATTGGCAGATTTGAACTCAAGCTACAAAATACGATCTGCCACGTGGAAGGGAAATTAAAAAAAAAAAAAGTGGAGATGGGGTGGGGGGGGAGGGCGTGGGGGAACAGAGGGGCCTTCCAGACGGCTGTTTTTGACGTGGGCCGCCATTTCTGTGCCACGGCCCCCAGTAAATGCTCCATCCAGAGGCTAGGGATGCGTGGCGACCACAGGGTGCCTGGTCGCCGGCAGCAGGGGTGCTTGTCATTGAAACGGAATTGGTTTCCAGCCCTTTGGGTCAGGTCAGCCCGCGCCGCCGGGAGACTGCTCCTTTCTCTCCGGGTGGCAAAGAGCTCAGGGTGGCAGCGTGGAGGGAGCCCAGCGAGGCAGAAACATCTGAATCTGCCTTGTCTCCCAATCACAGTTGGGCCACAAGCTGGCTGCAGCTCGCGTCTGAGTCATAGAGTTCCCGGTTCACTGGAGGTCAAGCGCAGAGGCAGGGACGCATTTGGAGCGGTTAATGTCTCGCTGGTGGAAATCAAGTTTCATTTCGACAAGATAAAAAAGTCGTATTTGCCTGCGTTGCCGCCCACGTGATGAGAGCTCAGGAGCCCAGCAAGGGCTGCGGGGACAGCCAGCCATCTCTGGGGCGCGGCGACGGCATGGTACCGCAGGAACCAGCCTGTGCCACCCGGGTTGCCCGCAAGCCGGATCGCGAGCCCTTCTGGGCGCCCCAGTGCCTGTCGCTCGGCCGCGTGGAGTGTGAGCTCGGCGACAAGGACGAGCAGCTCTGCGTTCTGACTCCGGACAGGCGTGCGTTTGCTGACCACCAGCCGCGAAGGCGCTGTCCCAGGAGCCGGCCCCGGGGAACCAATCAGAACGCGTCAGGCCCAGCTCCACTCAGACCTGAAGTGGCTGATTCTATTCTGGAATGATCTTTCCCCCAGGATCTGAGAATTGGTCGGTTAAGTGGGTCTGGGTCGGCCTGCCTCAAGAGGCTTCAAATGAATCAATACATCACGAAGGTTGAACTCCTGCCAAATGTCACAGCACCTTCCTTGGATGTCCAGGGAGCTGTGAAGTTGAAATTGGGAAGGTCAGGCTGGCTCTGCTAAGCTGATCTTAAGAGCTGATATGCTGAGAAGGAGAAAAAAGGGGACAGAAGTATCTTATAAAGCAGAGTGCAAACAAGATCCGTCCCTTCCCTCCCACCCATCAGAGAGGAATCAGATTCAATCAAAACCCCTTATAAGAGGTCATATTGAAATACAATGAATCCAGGGGTGGGCAAGATAGATGCAGGATTTTTTTGGGAGGGGGGCATCACTGCCCTCTGGTGGTGGGAGGAGGAGGCCCAGCCTTTGCTCCTGTGGAGCTGCTGCTGGACTTAAACCTCCATCCCAGTGGGCCGCAGTCCCATGCACAACCACTACGCCACCGGGGCTCAGCCCAGATCCAGGGATTTTAACGAGTGCTTCTTAATCAGGCCAGCGGTTGGAAAGGCAGCCTGGTGACGCAGTGGGTTAAGCACTGGGCTCCAAACTGGCAGGTCAGGCATTCAAATCCAGCTAAGTCTGCCAAACGCTATGGTGCGCTTCTGTCTGTCCCCTGGGGTCACCATATGTTTGAATCAACAGCAGGGCAGAGGTGGTAGGTGGGTCAACACTGAGGACAGTCTGGAGAAGGGTGTTGGTTTCTTGGATGGAAATGTTTATCGTGAATTAGCAGAACACCAGTCTCGCAGGCAACTGTTCATACACATTTTTGTGTCTGACCCCCCTTTGCAATCTCCTCCTCCATGCACCATCACTTATCCAGCACTTCTTCCCTGTTTCCTGCTTCAGTCCCTCCTCCTTTCCTGACCCTCTCGAGTTTGTCCTTGGAAAAATGCTTCCCTTTTACTCTTAAGGGACTGATTATTCGGACATGGGGAGAACACTCAGTTCCATAGTTTGGGGGCTTTCGCTGATCTCTAATTGATCAGTAAACCAGTGGAGACAGTTAATAATTTTAGTTGCCCTTAAATCAGTTCAGAATTAGAGGGACTCTCTCTCCAATAGAAGCAAATACCACCTGCTTCTTTGTCACCCTCAACAATGATGCGCTCTTAGCCCATTGCTGCAGCAATGATGCCAGTCCATGTCATTGAGGGGCTTCTGCTTATTCAGTGGCCCTCAACCAAGCTTGATGCCCTTTTTCAGGAATTGGTCTGCCTAATAATATGTCTTGGAGACAGTTATTGCCATCTCATATTAGAAATCTAAAAAAAAAAAAAGATTTTCTTTTAAAGTGATATAAACACCTGAATTCCTGGTTTATCTGTTAAGAATCCAGAGCCCACAGCCCTTACTACCTATAGTCAGAGCCATGAGAAGAGTCCTGAAACTCTCTTTGAACAATGGACTTAAACCCCTTTTCCATGGAGTAGATTCAGATTCAAAGTGACCTGAAGGTTAACAGCCCCGGGTGTTTCATGCACATGTCATCCTGGTGACCCCCTGCAAGTAAGACTACATCACTGGGACTGCTGTTCCAACCACCTCATTGAAGATGGTCCTCAGTTTCCGCTACCAAACATGATGTCCTCCTTCAGTGACTGACTTCTTCTGATAATCTCTTATGTTATGATCCATTGAAAGTACACTCATTCTGCTGAAGACTAGATTTCAACGTAGAGTGATCCTGCAGGATAGAGTAGAACTACTTTATAGGGTGTCCAAGGCATACTCTTTAGAGAAGCCGTTTACATCTTAGCTTTTCTGGATAGTGGTTGGTTGGTTCCATCCACAATTCTTTCATGTAGTGGGTGAGCACTTAACCACTGTGCCACCAGGGTTCCTTCATGTGAAGCAGATCACCATAACTATGGGCTATTATAAACACCATCTTTATGGGATCCCAGAACTCAGATTCCCAATTTAAGATGGTCCTTTTATTTAGATTCTAGTGGAATAATTGGATTATATTGTTTAAAAGAATAAATGTAAATTAAATGACTATCCCCATTACACAGGCCCGAAAAATGAGGTATGGAGAAGTCAATAAATTCTCCATATCAGACAAATCAAGGAACAAGAAGAAAATTTTGTTCTTCCCTTTTGCTTTAAAAAGGACATCCACAAGACTCTGTTCTTTCTTTCTTTCTTTGGAAAGGGGGACGGGGATAGAAAATTGGCTAAGCAAGCAATAAAGCTATATTCTAAAATTAAAGAAATTCAGAAGGTGCTTTGTTGACACCAGGAAAACTTTTCAATGACCTACTGTGTGAAGATTGAGGAATAGTGAGCAAGAGAAGAATCAAGGAATATGCTTCATTCAGAAGGTGATACTTCATGCAGAGAAAGAATTTTGAACAAAAATTCTTACCAGTTGACCCTTGTGTGTATTTCTTTGTAACAAATGGCCAAGTTAGCTTAAGAGTTACATTTTCTGTTCTTCTCAGATGACTCAGTGCCATTGAGTCAATTCTAACTTATATCAAACTTGTTAAACAGGGTAGAAATCCGCCTGTAGGATTTCAAGTTTATAATTCTTTATAAGGATAGACTCTTTTTTTTTTTTTCTCGCCAAAAGCAGCTGGTGGCTTTGAATTTCTTACCTTGAGGGTAGAAGCCCAATACTTGACAACTATGCCACCAGGACTCCTCTCACATCAGAAGGAAGTGCTGATTCAATCCACCGCCAAGATTCATTTACCATTTCCCAAGTGGCTGAATGGCAACAAATGATTAACACCGACAAGGTCAGAATGGCATGTTTCTCTTGTAAAAGGATCTCATGTAAGAAAACGGGTCTCTGATTAAGACTTTCCTTTCCGATGGAAGAGAAGTCATTATAAAGGTGAAGTCAGGAAATCAAGAAAGCCAGTGCAACAGATCAGACAGAGCAGACAGTTTTGACCAAGAAGGACTGACCACCGGGACCTGATCTTCCATGGAAGACACCAATGCAACTTTCTTTGTCCAGCTCTAATAAGTGCATTATTCATTGGCAGGCTTTTATTCTCAGCGAATTCTGCAAGCCCTGGTCAGGAACCCCCTCACCAGGGGAGAATATCTGGGGAAACAAGCTGCAGTTGTAAAAGAACTGAACTGCCTGCTAAGAACGTTACTGAAATTTGTGTGGAAGGCATGAGGCCCTGTGGCATAATTTTTGGTCTCATAACTGAAAGTTTGGTGGTTTGCACAGACCAGTCATTCTGCAGGATTAAGATGAAGTAGTCTGCTCCTCTTCAGATTGACAGTCTTCGAAACCATATGTAGGGTCATGATGAAAGAAAAAAGTTGAAGAAATATATGTTGTTGAGAAAGCACTACATGCTCGATATTGTACCCTAAACACTGTCTGTTCTCATTGACTATTCATCATGAGATATGGAAACAAATATGAATCTCTTTCAATCAGTTGGCCAAGCAGTTGTCTTTAAAATTTCCTATCATAAAGAAGTCAGTGCTTCCGGAATCTCATCAAGTTGTTGAAACATCTCCATTGATAATTCATCAATTCCTCAAATCTAGTTTTTGACTAATGCATTCAGTGTAGTTTGAACTTCTACCATCAGCACTGCTGGTTCTCGCTCATATGAGAGGGTACCTGAGCCCCAAGATGGATATTCTTCAAAACTATGCATTAAGTTTAAAATTCATTTTACAAAACAACCCTTTCAAAGTACTCTCTGTGACCTTTAAGGCATTTTTCAAATTTGTGATAGCATTCTTGGAAACATTTTTCAAATTCATCTGTTTGGATGACTGATAGCACCTCCCTCATTGTTTCCTTCAGCTCTTCTTCTTCGTCAAACCACTGTCCTCTCATGGTCTTCTTCATTTGCAAAGCAAAAAAAAAAAAAAAGTCACCCAGAGTGAGGACAGGTGAGTAAGGTGTGTGGGCAAAGAGAAGTTTGCAATTTTTTTGCCCAAAACTGACACATTGCCATGGCTGCGAGAGCCAGGTGCATTGTGGTGGTGGCAAAACCAGTCCCCCATGTGCCACAATTCAGACTTTTTTGTTGTTGCACTTTGTTACGCAACTATTTCAGAACCTCTGAATAGAAAGCTTGATTAACGGTCTGACATGGTGGAATGAACTCCAAATTCACTGGACCCCTCACATCAAAAAACTAAATTAGCACCATCTCGATCTTTGATTTCATTTGACAAGCTCTTTGGGGGCCAGGTGATGATGGCATCTTTGACTAACTTGATCCATGTTTACTTTCAGGGTTATAAGACCAGCACCACATCTTGTTACCACCTTGCACAAAAAGGCTGGGTCACTTCAGAGCTCTTCTTTCAAAGCATGTTTCCATTCGATGCTCTTTTTCCTGGTAAGTCAGAACCTGAGGCACAAATTTTGCAGTGACCCTTCTCATTCCCAAATCCTGTGTTAAAGTTTGCTGAACTGAGCTCCAAGATAGTCCAGATAACTTCCTCGTCTCTTCAATGCTTTGTCATCATTGTCATCATCAGCCTTCCAGTACAAGGGCATGGATTTTGTTGACATATTTTTCCATTCATGAAGTGGACAGACATCTAGAATGAGGTTTGTTATCAATCAACATTTCACCTTTTTTGAACTGAGAAAACCACTTGTACACTTGAGCTTTTCCCATAGTGCTGTCCTTGTGAGCTGTGTTTTCAACACCATAACAGTTTCTGTGGCATTATTTTTTGAGCAGGAAACAAAATGTCACAGGCCCATGCTGTTCTCTTAAATTGGTCACAAAACCGAGGTTCAAGCAAAACTACTTTTACAAAAAAATTCACTGTGTTCACTGTGACTAGAGAGAACCTTCCCAGGCGATGCCACTGGGTGCAGTAACTCAGTGAGTTGCTTGACGGTTGTCTGTCGGGAACATTATATACTATGAAAGCTTGGTCCAATGGGTCTTTTTCTCTTTTGGCAGGGGGAGGGGGTGGGTATCCGCTAAATGCTACCTCCTTCAATGATGGCATGTTGATGAGTTCTTTTTGGTACAGTGACTCTGTGGATTCTTTCCATCTTCTTCTTAGGCTTCCTGAATCATTAACTATTTCCCCTGTGCAATCTTTCAAGATTACAACTCAAGGCTTGAATTTTTTCCTGAGTTCATTCAGTTTCAGATATGTCGAACATGCTTTTTTTTCCTTTGAGTTTTCTAATCTATGCCTTTGCACATTTCATTAAAATGTTTATCTTTATCTTTTTGAACTGCCCTTTATAATTTTCTATTCAACCCTTTGGCTTCATTCTTTCTCCTCTTGCCTTTAGCTAATCTCTGATTGACAGTGTTTCAAATTCTTTTCTGACATCAACTTTGATCTTTTCTTTAATTCTTGTCTTTTTTAATGACTTTTGTTTTCCTCATGAATAATGTTTTTCATGTCCTCCCACAGGACATCAGGTCTTCTGTCATGGCGGTTCAATTTGACAAATCTTTTCATACTTGAAATTTAGAAGGGATAGACTTAAGATCATATTTTTGGCTCTTGTGAATTTGTTTTAATGTTCTTCTACTTTATCCTCAATTTACATAAGATCCATAGATGGTCTATTCCACAGTCATCCCCTGGCCTGATTTTGGCAGCTGATACTGAGTTTCTCCATTGCCTTTTCCCAGAGATATAATCAACTTGACTTCTGTGTATTGCATCTGGAGAAGTGCATGTATGTATTACCATTTTGTGTTGTTGAAAATAGTTTCTATGATCATGTTGTTGGTTTTGCAAAATTGTATCATGCCTCCTCCAGCTTCATTTTTATCATGAAGAACTTTTTTTCCACCTTCTGTTCCTTCCTCTTTGTTTTCAACTTTTGCATTTTAATTGCCATATTTATCAATGCATCTTGATTGAATGACTTATTGCTCTCCAACTGGTAGAAATCTTCAATTTCTTAATCACTAGCTTTTGTGATTGGTGCATAAATGTGAATAATAGCTGTATGGATTGGATTTTTGTGGAAGGCAAATATAATCCTGTCACAGACAGACTTGTATTTCATGAATAATTTCAATATGTTTTTATAACGAATGCCACACCATTCCTCTTGAACAATGAATAAGGGAGACCATAGAAGAATTGAGGCATTTGAATTGTGGAACTAGAGAAGAAAACTGAAATACCAACTGGACTGCTGAAAGGACAAACCAAGTTGTCTTGGAAGAAGTATAGCCAGAGTGCTTCTTAGAGGCAAGCAGGGTGACACTTCATATTACTTGTTGTTAGGAGAGACCAGTCCCTGGAGAAAGACATCGTGATTGTTAAAATGAAAGAGAAGCCCAAAAGAAGAAGATCCTTAATAAGATAGATTGACAGAGTGACTGCAACAATGGGGTCAGGAGTAAGAAGAATTTTGATTGTTCTTAGGTGCCATGGAGTCAGTTCCAACCCATCGCGAGCCTGTGCACAGCAAAACACACCCCTGACAATTCTGTGTCAACCTCACAATTGTTCCTATGCCTGCAGTCACTGTGTCCATCTATCCCAGCAAGGATCTTTCTCTTTTTTCTGCCCTTCCACTTCACCAAGCATGATGTCCTCCTTCAGGGATTGGTCTCTCCTGACAGCAAGCTTTCCACATGTGTACCATAATCCACAGTAATTATGAATCATAATTACACAGTATCAAAGAGTGTGTTTTAAAAGCTGGAAATTGAGCTCTCAAGAAGATCTAGTTCTGTGTTGTTATTGTTAGAAGCTGCGGAATAGGTTCCAATTCATAGGGATCCTCTGTAAGACAGAAGGAGGCACTGCTCATTCTAACACCAACCCCACGATCACTGCTATGTTTGAGCCTATTTTTGCAACCACTGAGTCAATCCTTCTCATAAAGGGTATTCCTCTTTTTGATTGGCCCTATACTTGACCAAGGATGATCAAGGATTGATCATTGATCAAGAATGATCAATCCTTCTGTAAGGACTGGCCCCTGCTAACATGTCCAACTAAAAGAGATGTAGGCTCAGCATGATCACCTTTAAGGAACAACTTTTACATACACTTTCCAAGATAAATTTGTCCTTCTGCCAATATGCCTAGTGTATTCAATATTCTTTATCAATACCACAATTCAAATTTATACCTATGAATTCTTCTTTGCTTTTTTATTTATTAAAAATAAATCAAATTATTTACTTATTATAGCTTTCATATTCATCTGAGGCAATTGAAAATATAGTTTGGGTCAGACAGATTTTCGTTTTCAAAATGACACCCTTGCTTTTCAATGTTTTGAAGGGTTCCTCTGCAGCAGTACTGCCCAGTGCAACAAGTCCTTTGACTTTCTGACTGATTCTTCTATGGGATGTGATTGTGGAGCCAAGTAAAGGGATATCTTGGGGACAATTTCAACATTTTCCCCACTTATCTGAATACTACTGTAGTTGTGAGGGTCTGTGTTTTCTTCATGCTGAAGTGAAATCCACACTGAAGGTCACAGTCTGCGATCAGTCAGTGTGTTCAGCAAGCAGGATTGGTCATTTAAGTCTTACAGATTGTCTATGAGTCATCCTCCAATCCAGATGCTGCATTCTTCTTTTTATGGTGTAACTAACCTCTCTGATTATTCGGTCAACATACAGATTAAGCAAGTGTGGTGAAAAAGTACAACGCCAATGCATTCTTTTCCTTATTTTAAAATATGGATGATCCTCTCATTCTGTTGTTGCCTTGTGCAGGTTCTATGTAAGTACAATGAAAGGTTCCAGATTTCTCATGCTATCTATGTTTTGCAGCGATCCATCCAGTCAAATGTTTTTACTTAATCAATAAAGCCCAGGTAGATTTATTTCTGGTCTTCTCTGCTTTTAATCAAAATCCTTCTGGCAACAGCAAGACTATTCCTCATTTTTCATCTTCTTCTGAACTTGACAAGTTTCTGGCAGGTCCCTATAGATGTACTATTGCTGCAACCAGTTTTGGTTTTGTTGTTTTTATTTTCAGTTATATTAATCAAAACTTAAAATAGTGATGTTGATGCCATTGTTTAGTAATTTAGACAACCTATTTGTGTTAGGAAGGGTTGATGAGAGAAACAAATCCACAGAACTCCCTCTAAAATGGGATTTTAACCATAAGCATAGAGACTAGAATTTACAATATATCCTGAAAAAGGAATTGAATTGAAGAGCCATCTTGAGAAATTTCACTTCCCCACAGTATTCCTTTCAAGTTTTGCAGGCATCTTGTTAGTCCATGCATTTAATGATGCTTGGAATTAACTCTTTATTTGGGTTGACTGAGTCTGAATGAAATCATAAAATTGCCATTGGAAATGCTATATAATTTAGTGGTGCCATTTTAGACAAATTCTATTAAAACTTAGATCTGTAAATGATTCCATACAAGTATAGTGCACCATACTATCCACAATATAAAAAATGCAAGTAACTTAGGACTGAAAATTTTTAAAATTTTTTGTTCCATTTTTGTTTTTTAATCATTTTATTGGGGGCTCGTACATCGCTTTTCACAATACATAGTTACATATACTGTGCCAAGCACCTTCACATGCCTTCTTTCGTTAACATTCTCCAAATATCTGCTTTTCCATTCAGGTCCTTGATATCAGCTTCTCATCTTTCCCCCTTCACCCTAGTTCCACCCACCCCCAGTCCTCATTACTTTATAAATTATTATTGTTTCATCATATCTTACATTGCCCGACATCTCCCCTTATCCAGTCCTCCCAGTGTCTGTCCTCCAGATAGGAGGCAATCTGTAGATCCCCGCAGTTGGCTCCCTCTCTCCACCCCATCTTCCTTCCACCCATCTGGTAACTCCACTCACACCACTGGCCCTGAGGAATTCATCTACCCTGTATTTCCTGTATTTCCAGTTCTCATCTCTGCGAGTGTACCTCCTCCAGTCTAGCTGGACTTGTAAGGTAGAGTTGGGACCATGATAATTGGAGGGAGGAACTAGAGGAAAGTTGTATGCTTCATTGCTACCTCGCTGCATCTTGGCTGGTTCATCTCCTCCCCTTGAATCCCCTGTAAGGTAGTGTGCAATTGCCCACAAATAGGCCTTGAGTCCCCATGCTGCTCGCCCCCTCATTTTTATTGATTTGATTCATGTTTTTTGATGTTTGATATCTGCTCCCTTCGACCCCCCCGTGACCACATAGGTTGGTGTGCTTCTTCCATGTGGGCTTTGCTGTTTCTGTGCCAAATGGCCACTTGTTCACCTTCAAGGCCTTAAGATCCCAACTACTTTATCATTTGGTGGCTGGACGCCACCAGTTTTCTCTGCTCTGTCTGCCTCTGCACCAGTTTGTCCTCAGCAATCATTTTGAGGGGGTGGGCACATATTATGATTTTTGTTCTCTGATGCTTGATACCTGGTTCTTTCCACTCCTCATGGTCACACAGCTGGTGTGCTTCTTCTATGGTGGGCTTTGTTGCTCCATTTGGTCATCCTCAAGCCTTTAAGACCTCAGACATTATATCTTCTGATAGCTGGGTACCATCAACAATCTTCATCACTCTTGCTCATGCAGGACTGAAAATTTTAACAGCTGCATCCACCTCTTAGTTTTTAAGTTATTAAATTATTAATAAACTAGCTTGTTTTCTTCTGTGGAGAAGATAACATGATGGCTCTGTCCATTTCACTTAAATACTATTGTCATAATTTTGTGTTAATTTGGGATTTGAGAGGATTAAGAGTTAGTGGGAGGAGTCTAATCTGTCAATCAGGTCCTAGCCAATGAGGCTTCTGTGTGGGCATGGCTTTCCACTAAGGGTTCTGGGAATTCTCGCGTTTTCCTTCTTGGAGGCAGGAGACTGACTCTCTCTCTCTCTCTCTCTCTCTCTCTCTCTCTCTCTCTGCTGACTCCCTAGGAGATATTGCAGCTGACAAGCCACATGGAACTGTACCAGTGCCCTGAGCTGAAGAAGCCATGTGAACCTACCATGATATAACCAAACCTCTGAAACCAGAGAAGCCACATAGAGACCTCCTGCCAGCACTAAGATGGTTATAATGCACTGGATCCAAAGACTTTCTACCCACTGGCCTGTGATCATCCTGCATTCGGTGTCATCACATTGTGTTTCCTGAGTCTGAAGAGGACTTTATAGATTAGTATCAGACATTTGGGCTAATATCAGAATTAGGGAATTGGACTGGGTTGGGGTGCTTTCTTAATGTACAAATTACCCTTTATATAAAACTCTCTCTTACATGCATATGCATGTCTATGGATTTGTTTCTCTAGTCAAGCCAGACTAACAAAACTAGAAAGATCACTCCATCAGACTTGACTGATAATGGTCAACAGATAGACCTGGAAGTATTTTTAGACTTTTCTTTTTTTGCTGTTGGCTTTTGTTGTTGTTTTTTGTTTTTATGTTTTGCTCTGTCTTATTTTTGTGTTATTATTGCCTCAGCTTGTCTATCTAGATAAGATAGTTGGGAAAAGCAACCTGAAGGAGAAAACAACAGGACCAATAGTGCTGGGGGGACATGGGAGAGGGGGAGGAAAGGGAATGTAAGTGGTGTTAACAAATCCAAGGACAAGGGACCAACCAGTAATATAAAATTAAAGGTGAGGAGGGCATGGGATGGCTGGTGTGGCTTGATCAAGGGCAATGTAGTCAAGATGAATTACTGAAATCCAAATGAAGGTCAAACATGATAGTGGGACAAGAGGGAAGTGAGAGGAAGTAGAGAAAAGAATTTGAAGGAAAAGGACACTTATAGATATAGTAAAGGACATTTACACATATAAAACCTCTATCTATAATGATAGGGAAATAGATCCATGTACATATATTTATGTGTTAAGTATTAAGGCAGCAGGTGGACATTGGGATTCCACTCAAGTACTCCCTCAATGCAAGATCAGTTTGTTTTAGTAACCCAGCATTCCATGGTGCTCACCTTCTCTGACACAGTCCCTGAATTGCATAAGCAAATGTGGTGAAAAAGCTGATGGTGCCTGAGTATCAAACGATATAGTGTCATGGGTCTTAAAGGCTTGGAGATAAACAAGTGGCCATCTAGTTGAGAAGCAGCCAAGCCCACATGGAAGAAGCACACCAGCCTGTGTGATCATAAGATGTCCAAGGGATCAGGTATCAGGCACCAAAGATCCAAAACAAAAAATCATATTGATGTGAATGAGGGGAAGTATGGAATGGAGACCCAAAGCCTACCTGTAGACAACTGACATTCCCTTACAGAAGCATCACAAGGAAGAGACAAGCCAGTCAGGGTGCAGAAGAGCACCGATAAAACACACAACTTTTCTATAGTTCTTTGATGCTACTCCCATCTCCTGCTCCACAATGACCCTCATTCTACCGTACAAATCTGGCTAGATCAGAGCCTGTAAACTTGTACAGGTGACAGCTTGAAACAGAGGGAATCCAGGACAGATAAGTCCTTCAGGACCAATAATGAAGTAGGAAACCAGGAGGGGGCAGAAAATGGGAACTGATCACAATGATTGACATCTAACCCCCTCCCAGGAGGATGGACAAGAGAAAATTAGATGAAGGCGGCATCAGTCAGTGTAAGCTATGAATAAAGATTTTTATAAATTATCAAGGGTTCATGATGGAGAGGCAAAAATGAGCTGGTGCCAAGGGCTCAAGTAGAAAGAAAATGTTTTTGAAAATGATAACGGCAACATACATACAGATGTGCTTGACACAATGGATGGGTGTATGGATTGTGAGAAGAGCTGTAATCGCCCCCAATAAAATGATTTTAAAAAATGATCTAAGGTTTGTAAAAATATTTCCAAAAGCGTGAAATGATATATAAATATAAAATTTTAGGTGTTACTGTGAGACTTCAGAAATGTATCTTTGATTTTTTAGTCGTATATAATTAATTGTTGTAAGCCATCTACAAAAGTTAGAGGAGAACCCATTTCTTATTAAGCTAAGAATGTGAGGTTAGAATCAATTGGTTCTTATTTTTTTTAATTCGTTCTTAATTTTAGCTCCACACTATAAGTACTCAAGACACCTTGGCTAAGTTGTTTCTCTGAGCCTCTGATATCATCTGTACAGCATCTGTGTCATGGAATCAACTCTGACTCACAGCAATGCTGTGTACAACAGAAGGAAACACTGCCCATTCCTGTGCCATCCTCTCCGGGTTCCTATGTCTGAGCCAACTGAAGCAACCACTGTATCAATTCACCTTGCCAATGGCCTTTCTCTTTTCTGCCATCCCTCCACTTTACCAAACATGATGTCTTTCCACCAGGGACTGGTCTTTCGTGACAGCATTCCCCAAGTATGTTAGGCAACGGCTTGCCATCCTTGGCTCTAAGAAGCACTCTTGTCTTCCTTCTTCCAGTGCAGATCAATTTGTTCCTTTTAGCAGTGGCATGGTACTTTCTATCTACTTCTACAGAACCATTTATTGTTCTAAGATTGTAGAAGATATGATCTCTATAGTTAGGCCTAATTAAATTAAAAAATAAAATGAGTGTTCAAAGTATAGTTCACTGGCTTAGTATAAAGACTTGATTGATGGGAATGGTTTTGATCAAAATGATGATTCAAGTTTGCTCTCCCCACTAACCACAGTTACATATGTGTGTATGGTTTGAGGAAAATTAATGCCTCTAGTTTGATGATTTCTTTTTGTTTTTATTCTGGCTTCATTTTCTGCCCAAAGCAAAGAATTTGCAACTGCCACCGGCATCAGGAAAGTCTTGTGGATGCATTATTAGCAAGTTAGTGGTGTGGTTATTCTTCATGTTAGAGATGGTGGATTGCAGCTGACTGAGGGGTCTGAATGTAGGCCATGGTTTGGAGAGGGAAGCCATGGGTCCTTGGGCACAGTGGGAGACATATTCTTGTCCATGAACTTCTTTTCAAGGTCACAGGCTCCTTTTCATATATTTGTATTATCTTTTTCTTGAAGTGAGTGTTTTGGAAATAGTATCCCACCTGGAGGAATGTCATAATTGGAAAAAAAAAAAGAAGGCCTGCCTGGGAAAGAAAACACTGCTGCAAAGAATCTCATTTAACATCCTGACTTTTATTCATTTTTAATATAGAATTTCATGGCTCATCAAGGAGGATGCTAGACCATCAGAGGGAATTGTCATTTGGTTCACTTTGGAAGGTGCCCTGCTGTCATTGTGCATGTAGGAAAACGTAGACAGTAACACAATTTAAGAGCAGAGGACTGATGCTCTGCTCACTTTCCCCATCTGCTTTCCAAGTTCACTTAATTTTCAATTGAAGTCCCTCTTTCTGCAGCCATCTATGTGAGTGTCACAGCTCTCTCCACAATCATCATTTCCTGTTAAATTTAGAGTTAAGCTAATGTGGTGGAATGATCTGCATGCCAGAATCCCTTCACTTCTTTTCTTCTTTTTTTTCTTTCTCTCTGACAGCAATAGACTAGAACCACATGCTCTGTCCAATCTTATATAACAAAAAGGTGAATACTTCTCTGTTCCTCTTTCTTCCTCACCCTTCTTTGCCATCTCCCTTGGTATTTATAGAACCAACTTTAATTATAATTTACCAGTGTGTTGAGGGCATATTGGTGATTTCTCAGACGGCTGAAAGCAACCTTAGAGAGGACAGTGCTTTTCACATTTGATCTGAGAATAACCCATCAGTCCTTGGCAGAAAACTGAGTACACCCTTCACCTGCCTGTTTTCGGTTGGTTTCTATTACCCGCTTTCTGATGATGAATGCAAATGTTCCTTGATATTATCTGTCCCAGGTGACTAGCTAAATATTTCTCTCTTTTAGATTTGCCATTGGATCTAAACTAAGTATCGGCAGGAGGAAGCCCTCAATCACAAAATATATCTGCCTGATTATTTAAACCAGCTTTTCCTGCCAGCATGTTACTGCTTTCAAAATGAAGGCTTTAAACTTTATGTGAAGGCATGCCAACTATTTATTCTAGAAGCGTTTCTGAGAAAGTGAAGAAGTATGTCTATAAATAAATGAAGAGAAAGGAGAGATGGAGAAGAGAAAGGTATTATGATGAACACGATCCTCCATTTCCTCGGATTAAATTCTCAGACAGATTGTTTAAAGAAAAGCTCTGCAACACCAATGTGGTTACTGTCACCAAGCTTTCAAGTCATCTCTGCTCAGTCTGCTTTCCTTGAATTTTAAAATAATGAAAAGAAAATATTGCAAAATGTATAAAAAGGCAGCAATGCCGACATGTTCATTAGCAATGACAAAACACACATTTTATGCTGAGGGATACATAATAAAAGATGCTCACCACATTGACTTATATAAAACCAACTATGTATAAGAGGATGTATTTTTATTATGGGAAGAATATTTTCTTGGGTTTAATTGTTCAAATGTTTTTAGTGGGCCAAACTGAGACTAAGAAAGTGAAACCCTTGCTTGAATCCAACATAATTTAAAGGAAAAAATACAAATATGTAGAAAAATGCATAAACCACAATTTTTAATACTTATTTGGAAAGTTAACGTTAATACTATCATTTACCCATTCATTTGTTTTGACATACCCCTAGTGTGCTAGTACTATGAATATATACTAGAAGATGGAAGCAGCATAAGAGAAAAAAATTAAAGAATGTTCAGGACATTTCAGGCAGAAAAAACAGCATATGTATAGAAGGCAAATAAACTTACCATTTATAGTTCTTCTTTGTCTGAAGCCTAAAGAGAAGAGTGTCATTAAAAAGCTACCATATAGATGACTTTAGACGCTAAATTGTGGGACAGGCCCTTAACCGTAGGTAACTGTGAGAACCTGATATATATGAACAGGGGTAGCATATATTATTGAATTTTTAATTTAGAAATTTTCATTTTCAATTAAATGAAGCATTTCCTGAGAGCATGTAAAGGTGCAGCCAAATACCTGTTAGGAGACCATTGCAGCATCGAACAGATCAGGACACAACCCATGCCTAGATAAATAAGGATTCTAAAAGACCTAATTTATAGGTATGATTTATAGAACCCTGGTAGTATAGTGGCCTACACATTGAGTGCTATCTACAGGCCATTGTTTCAAACCCAACAGTTTCCCCATGGCAAAAACAATGAGACTGTCTACTCCTATTAGATGTAAAGTCTCAGAAACTCAAAGTGGCATTTCTACTCTGTACAACAGGCTCACTGTGCGTCCGAATTTACTTGTGAGCAGGGAGTTCACGATAATTGGACATCAAGGTTCAAATATACAAGATTAGGATGGATTTTTTTTTTGCTTTGGCTAATACAGTTTGGAAATGTCTAAAATGAAATGTTTGTGGTCAAAGAATTGGTCAGTTTGTGGTTCCCGTCTTCGAAGGGAAGGGGATGTGCCTTAAAAATGACAAGAAGTTGTGCATATAAATAGCCAACCCTACAGAAACTTAGTTGAGAAGTTAAAAGATATTCAGAGAGGAGACAAGGAACTTCTTCAAGGTACTATAACACATGTCAAAGGCTGTGACACTGAAGGTGACAAAGATTCAGCAGGGGTCCAGTGACAGAGTTGGTGACAGCCTAGGAAGGGTCCCAGCAGCAGAGTTGAAGATGACACACTTGGAAGGATTCCTGCTCTGAAGAGGGCAGGAGGAAGCCTGCTTGATTGAAAAGAGTGAAGGGAGCTCTTCTCCCAAGGGGAACCTTTCCTACATTTCTCCTAATCTGACTCTCAGATGCAGTCTGTTCTGAAATGAAGTATGATCTCTGGGTTCTTTTGGATCATTGCATGGACTTTGTACCCAGAAGATGACATAGAACTATGTGAGAGACAACTGGTGGCAGAATTGGTAAAAGGTTAGAGGGTGAAGTATCTCTGACTATCTTCACAGAGATCAGTCTTGGGTTGACCTTGATTCTCATTGTGCCCCTGGAAGTTAGACAGTTTCTCATATTATCGCAGATTATTACAGATATTCTTCCTTCTCCTTGAAATTCTCTGAGGAATATAGATTTACCGACTGAATTTAAAACTGATAAGTGTGGATTAAATCAGATAGATAGGATGCTTATCCATAGTTTTACCCTAAAGATGGAATTTGAGGAAAATATTGTTCTTGCCATAATTCACAAAGGTTGATGTACACATGTCCCAAAGATTAGCATGGAATCCTCTGCATTCCTCTAGTGCATACTGTCAGAGGACTTGTAGGTGGACAAACATTTGCTATGCTGTGTTTTTGAAGAAGAAAACGAACCACCGTGGTGAACACAGCAATTAGTGCTGTGAGTTAGCTAACACCACAACCTACGTAAAATAATTTTCCTGACAGTTTAAAGAAAGGTTGACTGTTCAATGCAGGTTATCTTTAAACAAATGAACAAAAGGAAATTGAGTCAAAACAAAACTTTTAAGAAATGAATACTGAGATCAGTGGTTCTCAACCTTCTTAATGCGGTGACCTTTTAATATACTACCTCATGTTGTGGTGACCCCCAACCATAAATTTACCATCAATGATATTTCCTAACTGCCATTTATGTATCAGGTGACCCCTGTGAAAGGGTGTTCCACTCCCAAAGGGGTCATGACCCACAGGTTGCTGACTTTGATGATGTGGTATCATTGGAATACCTTGAGAGTTTGTTAATTTGGAAGATAGATTTAGATATAGCCATAGACACACACATATCCACTTAGCCATTTATTTACTCAGCAAACATGTATTTAGCATTGTAATCTCTTAAGGCACCTGCATGGTTGCCAGTGAGTAAGATGCAGCCTGATACAAAGGGGAAGGGCATGCACTCTTGTTGTGGCTGTTGGACAGTGACCTGACGTACAACAGAAGGAAACATTGTCCAGCCTGCATCAGCCTCACAGAGGTTTTAATGCTTGAGGCCATGTTTGCACCCAGTGTCAATTCACGTAGTTGAGGGTGTTCCTCTTTGTTCCCATCTTTTCTTTTAACCAAGCATTATGGTTGATGATAAGCAAAAGTTCATCTTAGTAAATATCCCCAGGCCTGGACGTATTCCTCACGAGAGTTGCAGACATAGAGAAATGCATATCATTTCTGAAGCTCCCATTTTACTATGTACATCAAGTCTTACATCTTTATCGTTTGGAATAAAATCTTGTTTATGTTTTCTGTCCTCAAAACTTCATCTATAGTTATTGAACGCATTGTGTATGACAGACATGATAACAAAAGCTGCCTTTTCTTTGAAGACCCCACAGCCTAATAGGAGGGTACTTTTTATTTGCAGAGTTTACCAAGGGACTTTATTGAAACTACAGCTTACCAAGGGACTTTTTTTTTTAACCCATTTGATTTTCCAGCGTCCTATGAATTAGGCAAGTAATTCTCAATGGTTCTAAAGACAAACTGCAGCATTAAGGTCACGTATTTGCTCTATTAGTAAGTGGTGAAATAAAGATCTATTCCTGGACCCTTTAAACTCTAATTCAGAGTTCTTTCAAAGTAACACCCAGCTTAAAAATGTTTTGAGATATAAAATTTTTGTAACTATCTTCTCTTTCATTTCTCTTCCCATGTATTTCGTACTTCATGGTTATGCAATAGTGAGTTTAGGAACACATGCGCTCATATTTTTAAGGTTATATCTTAGAACACATCAAATTGCAACTTAACAGCAACTCTTACTTATTAATAATACAAATGATCTATTTTTTATCTGTTGGGCACATATCTTACCATATCACATGAATTGGAAGCATCTGGACAACCTTGTGAGTAACATCTATTATTACTCAATTTTATTATGAGGAAACTGAAGCTTAGAGGAGTTAAATAACTTGCCCAATGTGATCCAACTAGGAAAGGAGAGATGTTTAATCTGAGGCAGTGTGACTCAACAGCTTTCTCTATAATGTTTGATGAGGTTTATAAAGGAAAGAATACTTATCTACTACAGAAGATCTTTTATAGCAAGTTACAATATTGGATATAGACTTCATTAGTTACATTTAAGGTAAGTATTAGTATACATACATACATACACACATATATACGCATGACAAAGGTATTTTTCAGCTGGCTGACCAAACTCTCGAATGTTCTAGAAGGAATCTAGAATGATCAAAACTATGATCAATTTCCCAGAAAGTCAAGAATGGTTTATAGAGTTGCTATTGAAAAGATCCAGAAAACTAAAGTAGGAGCCATGAGGATATTAGATGCCTGACCTGGCAAGAAGAGAATACAGTCAGGGTACAGGCCATAGGGAGAATCCAGTGCATGAAGGGAGGGAGGTAGATACCATGTAAGTGTGCTTTATAGGCAAGTGTGGTCATAGAGGACAGCATATGGTTCAGAATAGATACAAGAAAATGCTGATTGATTTTCTAGAAGTAACTGGTAAGCTAGACAAGAAATATTTGAGGTAGAATTCTTTTTTTTGTTTGTTTGTGCATCACTGCCTCACTGTGCTCACTGCCTCACGACCGTGAGCGCTACCCAATGCTGCTCCTGAGAGCCGCCACTGGATTTGAACCGCCAAGCCCGCAGGCGGCAGGCCCACGCTCAACCACTTGCGTCACCGGGGCTCAGCCCCTTGAGGTAGAATTCTTAACTAAGGGCTTAATGGGCAGAAGATCATTGGGTAGAAAGTAGGTGGTTAGTCCACTGATGTGATTTTCAGGTCATTTCAAAGAATTTTGAAAGGACAAAATGCTACACATATTTTAAGTAAAGAAGAGAGCATTTCATTTTACTATTAAAATAGCTTTTGGGCTGATCCCCGGTGGCATAGTGGTTGTGTGCAGGATTGCGGCCCACTGGGTTGGAGGTTCAAATCCAGCAGCAAGGCTGGGCCTCCTACTCCCACCACCAGAGGGCAGTGATGCCCCCCCAAAACAAAAAACACAAAAAAGCAAAATAGCATTTCAAGATGGTGTTTTATATTGAAATTGTAGAAATGATGCCTTAATTTTGCATTGAAAGCAAGTCCACCACAGAAGAAAATATGTTTCTAGTCATCTAATTGGCCAATAAAGAGATGCAAATCAGAACTACAATGAGATATCATCTTGTCCTTACTATCATGATAAACAATAATAAACAATAACAGAAAGCAACAGATGTTGGTGAAGATCAGTGGTGTTATTTGGCACTGCACACCAGTTAAGCTGAACCTATATTTAACTTTTGTTGAATTCTTCACACTGGTTATTAGAGTGGAACCTGAAATCAGACATCACAAATTCACTTTCCTTAGTTTTGTTTTCACTTTCATCTGTGCAACAGTGTATTCTGCCCATAGTAGCATTCATTCTCTCCATGTCTATAACATTTAGGTGGAACCATGTTTGTAATACTTATTCATTTCATAAAACCTATTATACTTTTGATGAAATAAGACTTTTTTATTCACTTGTATTTGTTACTTTAGTATACAAGTGAAAAGAATAAGTGCCAAACAACCAGAAGGTGACACATTGTTATTCATTTCAGATTTGGGTTATGCCCCAAATTCCCACAAGGTAGTGTGAGTGGATTATGCAATTCTTAAAAGTGTTCAAAGAGTAAATGATATTGCCAGAACAATTGATGTGCATTCAGCAGAAGCAAAGAAAGGGTTTTCAAAAATTAATATATATTTTTTAAAGAGCAATCACCTGTTTCTAATAGCCAATGACTATTTCAATGAGATAATGACTATTTTCTAACTGGTCTACCTCTGAAGGAATGGGATCGTGTATATATAGTGAAGAGATGGCTAAAGATAAATCACATAGCCAAGGATGCTTGGATAAAAACCAAGTGTATTTCAAGTGAGGAGGCCAATCAAGAAGTAATATGGAACTATCCTAAATAACAGTTTTACTTTTGTGAGGTACTATTTAATATTTTTCATTAGTATTTTAAAATCCATATAACCTAGTTTTGCAACCTCTTTTATTGTTCTTATATAAGTACAAACGCTCTGAGATAATAAACCACCTTTCAGTATATCATTTTTTTAATACTTAAAATGGACTTTAGGTCAATGGGCAATGAACTGGTTGTTACACTATTTGAATACCGCCCCGGATGAAGATGGGGAAGGTCAGAACCTAAAGACACTGCTGGTGGGAATGTAAAATGGCACATCAGTTGATGCAAACAGTATGACGATTCCCTAAAATGTCAACAACAGAACTATCATACAATCCAACAACCACTCCCCCACCACACACACACACTGAAAAAATCCCAAAGAATAGCACTGAAAAACCTCACTGCAACAGTCCCTGCTGACTCACAGTGAGCCCACAGGGCAGGGTAGAACTAACCCCCTGAGTTCCAGCACCATCGTTCTCCCAAGGATCAGCGGGTAGTTTCAGACTGTGGACTCCGCAGATCACGGCCCACTGCATACACCATTAGGGTTCCCATCATCAGTCCTACTCTTTGGTACCTTCTAGGAACCAAAAAAGTAGTGGCACACACACATATATTATACAAGGGCTAGCTAACCTCCCCAAAGCTGTTTAAAGATTCATTGGGTAGAGCATTTTTATTACACATTTTGCTTGCTGGGCAAGCAACTTGCTCTGAATTAGTACACCGTGGTATCGCCTGGCAAGGTTCTGTCTGATCGCAGTGAGGTTTTTTTTTTTTTTTTTTTTTTTTTGTAAAAGCAGTTTCATTCGAACCTTGTTTTTGTGATGGCTGGTTTAAGAGAACAGCATGCTGCTGTAAAATTTTTTTTCCTGCATGGGGGGAGAAGTGCTGCAGAAACCGCTGTGATGTGGAACACAGTTTACAAAAGCAGCGGTTTGAGAAAGACTCAAGGTTTACTCGTTTCTAAAAAGGTTAAATGATGATTGATGACAAACCTTATTCTGGATGTCCATTGACTTCCCAAAATGGAAAAAATATGGTCACAAAAATCATACACTGTGCTAGAAAACTGACGACAGACTATTGAAGAGATGGGGAAGGTAGTTGGACTATTTTAGAGGTTGATTCAACAAATTCTAATGGAAATTTCAGGAATGAGAAAGGTCACTGTGAAACTTGTGTCTCCGGTTTTGATTGGGAAAAAGAGCATTGAGTGGAAACATGCCACACTTTGAAGGAACAGCTATAAAGCAACCCAGACTTCTGTTCCAAGGTCATTACTGGTGATGAGACACAATGCTATTCTTACAACCCTTAAAGCAACCATCAATCAAGCCAGTGGAAGTTTCCATGGTCACCTCTTTCAAAAAATCTCATCAAGTGAAACCAAAGATCAAGACAATGCTCATCTGTTTGTTTTTTGATGTGAGGGCATTGTGTATATGGATTCCATTCCACCAGGTCAGACTGTTAATCAAGTCTTATATTTAAAGCAGTGGTTCTCAACCTTCCTAATCCTGTGACACTCTAATACAGTTCCTCATGTTGTGGTGATCCCCAATCACAGAATTATTTTTTATTGCTACTTCATAACTAATTTTGCTACTATTATGAATCAAGTGTTCCAAGTGAAAGATTCATTTGACCCCCAAAGGGGTTGTGAACCACAGGTTGAGAAACACTGATTTAGAGATCCTGAAGAGATTAGCATAACAGTGTATGACCAAAAGAAGCCTGGTTTGTGGCATATGGGGGACTGGTTTTGCCACCACGGCAATGCACCTGCTCATGCAGCCATCTCAGTACACCAGGTTTTTGTTTTTGTTTTTTTCAAAAAACAGCATGCCTCTCTTGCCCCACCCACCTTATTCACATGACCCCACTCCTTGCAATTTCTTTTGGTTTCTGAAAATGAAGAGGGTCATTTACTTGACAAGCTAGAAGAGGTGAAGAAAAAAATGAGGAAAGTGCTGTCAGTTATCCAGACAGATGAGTTTGAAAATGTTTCCAAGACTGAAATCACAGATTTGACAAATGTAGATGTGCAATGGAGAGTACTTTGATGGGGATAGGTTGTTTTGTAAAACAAATTTAAACATATAACTTTGAAAAAAATTCCGGAATTTTTTGAGTACCCCCTCATATGTATACCACCTATGGTCACTGTAGCACAATTCATAAAAACAAAAAGGGGAACACCCCAGATGCCCTCCAGGAGGTGGATGGATAAACAAAGTGGGGTGCATATATACAAAGGAATACTACTCAACCTTAAGTGAAAATGGAATAATGAAACATAGAACAACCTGAATGAATTTGAATATATGATCAAATACATAAGGCAATTATTAAACAAGAATATTGCTTGGCTTTAATTGTATGAAATAATAAGAGTAGGTAAATACAGAGAGAGTAGTAGTTCCAAGTATTTACCAGGAGTGGAAGGTGTTAAAAAATAGAGAAGGAATCTTTTTTTAATGGGTGAATTTTAATCTACTGTGATAGGAGAATTGGCATCAACAAAGCATACTGATTATGCAACTCAACTAATGTAATTGATATAACTAAGCTGTGCACCGGAGAAGAAAAAAATGAAATGACAACTCTCATGTAATATGTAATTATACTATAAAACAATAGCCCAAATAGTAAAGAAAGAAAGGATGAATTTTTTCAGACTATTTAAGCACAATTGACCACCTCATGGGATTACAGTTCATAGTTCAAATAGCAGGGTCTCTCCTGGGGGTCTTTTCCAGTTAATTGACCAAAGATTGGTTTTGTCTGTTTGTTTTGCTTTCCCTGAGTTTGGGTTCTACCTCCTAAGGAGCCTGGTTGGCATATGGGTTATGCTCTGAGCTGCAAACCACGAGGTCCATTATACAAACCCACCAACCACTTGGCAGGAGAGAGGTGAGACTATCTATTCCCCTAAGAATTTAAAGTCTCAGACTTCCAAAGGGGCAGTTCTACCTGTCCTCCATGGTCACTATGAACCAAAATCAACTCAATAGCAATGAATTTGTTGTGTTTCTTTATTTGGTTTGTTTGCTTGGTTCTACTTCCTACAAAGAAACAAACTCACTACACTTGAGTGGATGTGGATGCACAGTGGTCTGGTAAGCATAGGAGAATGGCTCCTTTGTATTTCTGAGACTGTAGCTGCTTATGGCTGTGGAAAGCTCCATCTTTTTCTCCCAAGGTGTGGCTAGTGGTTTAGGGTTTTAGACATTGAGGATCTTAGCCCAATGAATCACCTGGGCTTCTCCTACCTCTTATTCTGGTGAATAATGCCTGGTGTGTTACATATTTTTCAAGCAGTCACCCAACATACTATATACTGCTCTTTGCCCCTAGAGGCAGCAGAAAAAGAGACTCACAAATTGGGGAAAGAAATTGAACTACTACTACTACCTCCTTTATAAGGAGACCAGAAGAAACAAAACATGATGCACAGCTGAAATCTTTAAACTTATAAACGGGGATTTGGGGGGGGAGGGGGGATGTGAAATGGAACATCAAATCCACATGGAAACCAGAGTTACTGGATTTACTGAGATGGGAGTACCTCCAAATCTGCTATTCTAAAATAATTTTATACCTTACACCAAGACTTCTAATGAAAGTGTTTTCAAACAAAAACCATTTACCTCGGTTAATAAAGAATGTCAGTATTGATTATTTTGTTCTTTTAAAGAATTATCTACGTGTAATCAAATTGACAACAGTAGCTCTAAAAAAAGATGAGAACTTTTTTAGGCATACAACATAAAAGTTAATGATTGTGAAACCATGTGGATAAAGATAAGGAGAATATTTTCTTTTTAGAAATATTAAATACAAATCTTAAGCCAATTCAGCAACTGGCATTTGACCCAAGGACTTAAGTTGGTGTGGCTAGGATGCCTTCCTTCATGGTAGAAAATTACTTCTCGGTCTAAAGTTATTATTTTTTTAATGTATGTGTGTCATCGGTTTTGTTTCTCTAGATAATCCAGAGTCACACATGTGCCATTGTAATTCATTTGTTACCTTAAGAGTGTCTGTCAGTTTACAAATAAGGAGGCAAAATCATACTGACTGACAAAGGTTCTTGCTATAAAATGAAAGGCTTGGAAAAATCAAACATATGTTGGTATTCACTGATACTACTAATCACACTAATAAAGATCATGAAGTTAATTGAAGCAAATAATTGATTCCAACTGAGAAGCAGAGTAGATCATATTAACACATTTCCTATTTAGGCTTCGTTACCACAATTAGTAAACAGAGCCACCCTTTGCAACATAGGACCTTGGTTTTCTGAAACCACCATCCCTTCTGTGTTTCTTGTTTTCTATTTGGATGAAAGCATTTTAAATATTTATATACCAAATTGGTATTATTTGTCGAGGTTTAGGGGTTTCTATTGTTATGAAGGACCCCTGCTGGTGCCATGATTAAGCACTCAGCTGCTAACCAGAAGGTCTGTAATTTGAAGCCACCAGCTGCTCCATGGGAGAACGATGTGGCAGTCTGTTTCTGTCAAGATGACAGCTCACAAAACCCTATGGAACAAAAAGAAAATGTTCAAAACCTGTGGAGCAATTCTAGTCTGTTTTACAGCATTGCTATGATTAGAATCAACTTCATGGCAATAGTTTTGTTTGCTCTTGGTTGTGATGATGAGAGTTCCAGTATCGCAATTCAAATCATTCTTCTCTTCGTGTCTATGTCAGAGTAATCATATAGAGCTTTAGGAACTAAAACCTGTCTCAGGCAAGCAGATTTTGAATTGTTTTTACTTAGCTTTTCCTGTTAATTAGTTTGGCCATAATTTAGGGTACTGCTCTCTTCCTCATTCACTGCTTTTCCTCTATGAGCTTTTTCTCAATTTCAATTTTGAAATTTTCTCAAGGAAAAGTAAAACTCCAATTTCCCATTAATTATAACAACGTTTGTGACCACGGGCTATTCTTTGGGGAAAAAAAGAAATTAAGCAATATTTTCATTTTCTCCAGAGTCGTCCATTTGTGGTAAAAATTCATACACTTTGGAGGTCACCCATCCTCTTTGGATGGCTCACCCTACTGCCGAGGACAGTTTAAGAATTCTTTCAAAAAGGTATTTGAGTCTCTTTTTATCAAGTTCTTCTACTCCTTTTGTTGCCTCATTGTCATTGGATACCTCCGGAAGTGTGGCTTACTCCTTCATGCTTCCTTTGTTCCCGCCTTCTATCCCATCCCCTCAGGTCCTAGTGGTGTACTCACCACCATCTTGTAATGTTTGACACTGGCCAAGTCTAATGAACAAATCTAATGCTGTTCCTCATAACCATCTTTCAAGTATTTAAGCAAAGCAATTATGCTTTAGGCCCTTGAATAGTTTGAGCAGCTACTGCCCAGCAGTTTCATAAAAGCTAGGTCTAGTAATTGCTTCCATAAAGATTACAACCAAGAAAATACTATATACAGGAAGAGAGGAGGAAATGGGGGGAGGAGAACCCCAAATATACAGAGAATTCAATAGGATATCTTTTATTTCATTTCTTGAGAGGGACTGTGCAAATATATATAGTAAGTTTCTTTAACACCCACCCCCTAAATAAATAATCCATCTAGATTCCTTATCCCTCAAACCCAAACCCAAACCCATGGTTTGCGTGGCTTTAAAAAAAACCAAAATAGATATAATGGAAATGGACTTGAGTCTTTAGTGACAAACAAGCTCATGTCAAACAATGACAACACGACCCAAATAAAACCTCTGGAGTTGTTCTGCTCTGTAACACCTGAGATCACTCTGAATTAGAATCAACTAGATGGAAACAGATGGGTGTTGTTATTACCTATTGTTTTTTTGTTTTTGAGGTTAGCCTTTCTGAATTGCTTTGGTGATGACCATTCTTCAATAAAGTTCCAATGTTCCCCTCTCTTGGTCAAGTAGAAGATCAGCTTAGAAGGGGCCATGAACAAGAGGCAGGCCCTCAGAAGGGTGGCGGGCACAGTGAACTCAGGGCTGGAACAATTGTGAGGATGCGGCAGGGCAAGACAGTGTGCTCTTCTGTCATGCATATGTGAGTTAGAGCTGATTCATTGGCATGTAACAAGAATCTGGTAAAATTTGATAGAGTTGAATACATTATGTTGCTATGGTTGGCCTGATTCAGATAACATCAGGCTTTTACTTCCCCAGCTCTAGATTTACAATATTTATGTAAATCAAAATTTGATGTGTCTTGGTTTTGTTAGTCATCCACACAGCTACTATGTAGAATCGGTCACTTAAAACTCTATATTAATTGTCATTAAGTTCCCAGAATCTGTAACTTTGCAATGAATCCAAATCACTTTGCAATTAACATTTCCATTGAACTGCACCTTATCAATTGTTTACTTGTCAATTCAGCCAGTTGAGAATGTTCTTTCACAATCCTCTGTGTGTGTACACATGCTCGCATGTGTTGTTCAAAGTTTGGTTGTCTGCATTCATTCACTAATACAAACAGTTGTAAAGAACAGGGTTGAATGCATTATTTGAGGGCAGCCTTCACATGACTATCAACTATGAAGTCAATTGTATATGTTTAGAATATTTTCTAGTTTTATCTGCAGTTATTTTAACAAAATGTCAAAAGGTTACCTCTGTATATTTGCACTGTAAATATTACAAGTTAACCCGAGAATATTTGGTGAATCTTAAGGAACTCGTCTCACTCCTGCTGGTAGTCACACAGTTCCTTCCTGTCCTGCTCAGAGGTAACTGCTATTACTAGTTTCTCATATTTATTTTAGAAATGTTCTATCCATATACATGCAATTGCTTCTCACAAATAAATGTGGTGCTATTTGTCCATCCAAATCCAATATATGGTTATCTCATGTCAAAATGTACACACTGGCACAAACACCCATATTCACATTCCATACATGTGCTCGTGACGGTATACATAGCAGTTTTATGACTAGGGTTCCTGTTCATAATGCAAAGAATTATTCCAAACAAAATGCATTTAACTTTGCCTCTGTAATCATGGAGTGGCTAGAGATACCTTCTCTCAATGAGAACATTTGTCTTAGTCTCCTTTGAGGGTGTCCCCCCAAAAGTCCAATTAAAATAGTGGCTGCCAAGGGGAGCAGTAGGGCTAGTTCCGTTCATGGCAGGGATGTCAGCTCAGGTTCAGGTGACTTTTGGGGTGGGAGTACTTAAAAAAAATGTCATCTTGCTAAGTTTTCCCAAAGTACATAGGGATTTAAAAAAATCATTTTATTGGAGGCATGTACAGCTCTTATTACAATCCATCCATCTATCCTTTGTGTCAAGCACATTTGTACATATGCTGTCATCATCATTTTCTTTTTCTAATTAAAAGATAATTTTATTGGGGCTCTTGCAGCTCTTTTTTTCCCTTACAGCTCTTATAACAATCCACACATCAATTGCATGTGTTGTACATATGTATGTTACCATTATTTTCTAAACATTTACTTTCTGTTTGAGACCTTGGTATGAACATGCTTTAAAGAAGGAGGAAAGCTGCATTGAAAGGCCAGGTAAGCTACAATGAGGAATGCTATTCCTTCAAAACAGGGGAGTTGCTCATGCAGTTCTAAGTGGGTGTTCACAAGAATGATGGTGATTGCCGTTCCATTGAGTGTAAGGCATACTCTCTCAGAAGCAAGAGGAGGGGATCTGACTACCAGCAAGAGAAAAGTGCTGGTAGTATTGCATGCCTTAGTTTCCTTGGGGTCCCTGCACATAGCCTCCTTGGTCTAGAAGTCAACTTTGACTTCTGGAGCAGCACAGTAGTAATTAAAGTATGAACTAGAGTCAGAGTGTGAGGCAGCATGGAGGATTTCCCAGCCCACAGAGCCAGTAAAGCTGAGGGCTTTGAGGCAGAAGGCTGTCTTCTGGAGTGGGGTGCCCCTGAATATTTAACTGGGGGGGGGTGTCTTAGTTTGGTAACCTGCAGAGCTAGGGCTGAATACCTTCAAATGGAATCTTATGGGAGGGGCAAGCCTTTTAGTCATTGGCAGCCCCCAAAGAATGTTTTAAAAAATATTATCTGAGCAAGGGAGATACCAGACCAAGATTCTGAGAGGCGGAGAGAGACTCAACTGTGGGCATGACAGAGAAGAAGCTATCTTGACTGAACAACTGTAGGCTGAACATTTCTTACATCAATTGTAACCTGGTGTGGTTGTTACATGACCTACTGTCAACCTGAGACTTAAGAGTGAAGAGGTGGAGCTTAGCTTGTCAACAAGTCAGGGTTTGATGACCTCATCTGGAGTTACTAGGGAGAAAAATAGCTGGCTGGAGGCAGGGTACTTACATACTCCCTGGGAGACATTCCTCTTGACAAGCCAGAACCCTGGAGCTGAGGAGCCACTTGGAGATCCATTCCAGCCCAGAGATGCTTCCACCACCACTGCTCCCACCAGAATTTCCACCCACTGACCTGTGATCTTTCTGCTTTTGGCATCATGGCATGTTTTGCATGAATCTGAAAAGGAATTTATAGACTGGTACTGGACATGTGGGCTAATATCAGACTTATGGACTTGGATTGAACTGGGATGCTTTCTTAATATACAATTGCTCGGGCTGAGCCCCGGTGGCATAGTGGTTATGCGCGGGACTGCAGCCCACTGGGACGGAGGTTCAATTCCAGCAGTGGGGCTGGGCCTCCTACTCCCACCACTGGAGAGCAGTGATGCCCCCCCCCCCCAAAATACAATTGCTCTTTGATATAAAATTCTCTCTTACACACATAGAACCATTGACCTATATTTCTTTCTCTATTCAACTCCAACTAATATACCTGGTAAGTTCTCTAAGTAAGCCCCCACAATGGTATCATTTGCGAATTCTGTAATTCTGTGTGGCCGTTGTAATAAATTATCAATCCCCTCCACAGAAGTAAACTGTTATGGGAGGGAGACTTGGTATCAGAATTGGTAAGAAAGGTGAGTAGGGGTAAGAAAGACAGGTATGACCTTAGCTTCATAGGAATAACCCTTGAGTAACTAATGCTGCTGCTGGTTTTCTTGGCCTGTTGTGTAGCTGGAGGAGGTCAGATGCACCCCCCCCACACACACACCATGTTTCCTCTGCCTCCCACTTGGAGTGTGGTGACCCATCTCTATAACTCAGAAATGATGCCTTTATAAATCTTCTCTCCAGTCTCTGACCCTGTCTTGACACCAGACAATAAATCCAAGAGTCATAAGAGCATTTTCCAAACATTTCCTTTAAAAACCCTACCCAATGATAGTTGTATTAGTGTCTGAAATGTACTTTTTTGGAAACTTACTAGAAACCAATTTTAATGTCTTAGTTCCTCGTGTTTTCAATTGCTTAATATTATAAATTATATTGCTCTGAAAGTTCTTATGCATACATAATTTTGTTTGTTCTAGATGTTTAGATTTCAGAAGTAAAATTAATGATCAAAATATCCCATTTTAATTTTTTCTACAAATTTTATCAATACACACTCTCAGAAGCAAACATTTAAAAAACTGTTTTCCCTCGTTCTCTGAACAACACGTTTGGCTTTTGAATTTCGCCTACTAAATTGGTGAAAATAAAACCACACTTCTTTGCATTTCTCTCTTCTGGCAGAAGACGACATCTGAGTGAGGGTCATTCACAATGACAGGTTTAGTCTATGTGTTCTTGTATCTGCTAAAACAGTCTAGTAATTTTTAAATGACTAGAGAGAATTCAAGTAGCATGAATCTAGGGAGTGATTAGAACTAATTGAAAGATTTCTTTTCTCCAAGGGAAAAAAATAGCACTGGAGACTAATGACATGATTCACTTTGTTTCCTACTAGTTACTATGGAGTCAGTCCCATTTCAAGATGACCCAAGGGTAGACTTGGTCTCTATGGGGTTTTAATGGATGATGTTTGGGAAGCACATCACAGGGCCTTTGACCAATGTGTCTTTGGGGAGGACTTCAGCCACCAACCTTCAACCATCAGGCAAGTGCACTGACCAGTGACTCCATCCACAGACTTCTTACTCCCGAGGGATGGCATAGAAGTGATGGCTTCATTCCTGGGAATTTAGATCAGAAAGTTTGGGAGGCGGTTCTTCCTCCTCCCAATATTTTATATTTAGATCAGTCATAAAAATTGATCTGCTGTGACTATCCACAGGGTCAAAATGGGTGTAGCACATATTATATATATTTATTGATTGATATTGATATATTTTTTCTCTAAGTGTCAGGAAAGACCTGAATGGACCTCTAGAATCTTAGTATTCTAGTGAAAAATTTTAAGAATCTGGAGTGATGTGACTTTTAACTTATAAAATAAAGTTATTCTGGAATAGCTTTTATCTGGATCTTTGCAGAAAACCCCCAAAAATAAAAATGAAATCTCAGTTCCCTCTTATCAAGGCAGACATAATTTTGCAGGATTCTGAACTTGGAAAGAATATTCTTAGGAAGTAGGTGAGCTATTACTAAAACAAGAGGAAATATCTTCCTGTTCATTGTCCAGTGAATTTGTATTTAAATTTTAGAAAGGGAGAGATTAAAGGAATTACATTTTAAGGCTTATTTTCAATTTGAAAACTGTAGAACTCTTCAAATATCAAAATAAAGTTTATGCCTACTCACAGTACCTTAAATGTTGCATTCTTTCTAAAATTGGATAAAGTGACAATATGTTCTCTGAGTTATTGAAGATATACATTGACATTCAGTGCCCTTTAATGTGGGATTTCACCTAATTTGAGTTCTATATTGAGCATATAATTTATACCCAATATCATGCTCTCTTGAACTCCTGATGGAAAAAAAACCTCTCTCCATTCCTTTCCCTGGAAAATACAGAGTCAGGAAATAGTAGCCCAGAATTCAGGGATTTTCCTCTATTTACAGATTCCATGGTTCTGAATAACCTAAAGAGAAGAAGTTTGGGGGTGCAATTTGACATCAATTAAATACTGGATAAAAAACACCGCAAGGATGACATAATTTAACATTTGCTTGAACAAAAATTTTATATTTTCAAAGTTCTTCACACCCACCACATGCCTCCAAAATGGTACAGGTGGTCCTCAATTTGCATGGAACTGTAGGGCCTTAAAACTGATGTTCAAGTCTAAACAATAGAGACATATTAGCAATCAATAAGAAAAAATGGGATTGCTCCCCAAACCTTAAATATTTTTACCACATTTTAAAACATTTTTACTATTCGGGTATCTGTGTACAGAGAAGTAGGGGTGTGGAGAATTAAACTATCATTAATGTAGTTCACTTTAATTTAAATACAAGGACCACTGAAGATTAAGATTATTTCTCTGAACATTCCTCAAGTGGAGTTTAACAGTGCTTGCTTCTGTCTTCTTGTTGTGTCACTTGTGATACAGAGAGAGCATCTCCTTTTGCCTTGGAAAATGTACATACTCCTTTCTAGGTTTTGATCAGCTTCCAGTCTCTTGTGTCTTGCTCTTCCCATGTTGTAAGTTCTGAGTTAGTTTAACGTGAAGAAGGCACTTTCTCTGGGAGAATTAACATATACCGTGTTCATCACAACCAGTTCCTTGGATTTTGTCCATAGGGACACTTTCACAATGACCTCTCCATATCCAGTCTCTCAAATGGATACACGAGTAATAACCCCATGGTTGACCATTTCTTCTACAATGCCTTTGCTGCCCATTCAAATCCATTTTAATTTCTGTTTCTTTCTTGTGCTTCCATTTTTATTGGCCAACTCCTGTTTTGATTAGTCATCTTTGGGGAAAATATTATGTAGGTTCCTTACTATTTACTGTGTGACTCTTCCAGCATGCAACACAATGATACATGTTGTTGCCTGTGTGCTAACTGAATGATAACTGCCCAGTGACCAAAGGTTGATGTGGTTGGAAAGAAATGCCATTACCAGAAGGCTATCGTGATGTCTAGGTTATTTGCATATGATTTATGGACTTATGGGCAAGCAGCAAAGTTTATACTTTCTGCAATTATTCATAGTTAATTTCATCAGAGTAATTGCAGCGTGAGCCATATTCCTGGCAGAACTGTTAGTTAACTAAACTGTGGGGATGGATATTCATACACATTAGAACCATGGAAACCATGGGGTGGCTTGTTATGAATATTAGTTGGGGTCTCTATCCATATATTTATTCATATGTCTACATTTTGGAAACAAATATGTGCTCATTCCTATATTTGTCGTTAGAGAAAATTGGGAGGAAAAATTGAACAAAATACCAAGATCTGATTAAAGATTGTTTCCATGTAAATATTTGTATATTACTCGCCCTACCACTTATATAGAAGCTTTTGTGTCAAGTGCTGGTGAAGTGCCTTACAAATGTTGACTCATTTAATATTTAACAACAAAGAGTAGGATATTATAATATCCTCCTTTTACAAATGAGGAAATTGTGACAGACATGATAAGTGACTTGCCTCAGGCCCCACAGCTTGGAAATGGCAGAGCAAGATAATTCAAATCTAAGGAGTCCTTGGAAACTGTGTTTTCCAACACTGCCCGAGCCTACCATGCATCCTTGGCCTGCAATGTTACTTCTACTGGTGGAATCGGGTCTGCTTCATGGATGACTATATAGTAATCAGCACATAGAGTTGGCATTACTTAGCCAGAGAATCCTAAAGGTCTCACGCTGGTGTAGAAGAAAGATGGTGACAGTCTAGAGAGTAGCCATAGAGAAGACAGTGGTGGCGTCACTTGAGGTTTTGCATTTCTACTTCAGAGGGGTAGAATATTGGAATGTTAACATTAAAGTTTTCATGAAGGCAGAAAGAACATCAGGGTGGAGAGAATGAATCCATTATCTACTCCATTTTTTATCCAAATTACTAGAGTGTCCTTGGGAAAATCTTGAAATCAACTCTACTGACATTGGAGTGACAAAAATATTGACTTTTCCCTCCCAAACATCCCACCCCTCCAACCACAAAACGAGAAAACTGTACAAGTAAAGGGGGGGGGGCGATTTCATACACAACTGATAGAGTATTACAAATTAAAAGTTTGATCCCATTTCCCTTGTTAAAAAGTCTGTTTGGGGAATATCAGTAATGAGATACCGTGAGCTGCATCATTAGATTTGTGGTTAAAGATAAAAATGATTGTGTTCATTTTTATATCGTCTTATGTTTGGATGCCTTTTTCTGAATGTCGCCTGGATGCCTAGCAACAGCCTGCTGTCCAGTTTTCGTTGCTATATCCCTTTCTCACTTTTGCAAATGAGAGGGAAGAAAATCAAGAGGTTATGCAAGTTGTTACTGAAAATAGCTTTTTTCATAAGCAATATCAATGAGCTAGAAGAAGCTATGCATGAGGTTTAAGGTCATGAAAGAAGTACCTAGGTCCTTTGTTTGCAATTCCTGAGTGCCAATCTAGTCATGAGACATTCCTGAGGACCTACCCAGAATCTCTTGGTTCACAATGGTTTCATTGAAAAGGGGAAGGAAAGGAAGAGAGAAAGAAAGGAAGAAAGAAAGAAAGAAGGGTCAAGGATGACAGGAAATCAGTAGAGAGGTACACAAGCACTGGGTAGCACAGTAAAATTTACAGGAACAATGCCTACTAGTCACCAGGCACTGTGACAGGAGTCACAAAGGGAGTACTCTCACACCCACTGTCTGTGGAGAGAGTGGTGTCCGCTGCAGGTGAACTCACCAATGTGTGAATCCATTCCCATGAAAAAGAGCAGATCGAGCTAGATGATCTCTAAATTTGCTTTCACTGCAAAATTTGAATGATAGTACAAAAGCACTCAAATTATTTCATCTACCTACTAAATTGTAATAACGCTTAAATTATGCCACTCAGTGCTATGATATCTCCATTGGCTTTAGAGGAGAGAAGCATTTCTTGCTTTTATGCAGGAACCTCATGATAGATTACTAGGCAATGCACTTTGTGTGCAGCCATCATCTCTGTATTACACGAGGTCTGCATGTTGCTTAGCAGAATGTATTTGTTTGCCTTTTTTTTCCCTCCCCACAAAATCAAACTCACTGCCTTTGACTCGCTACTGATGCATACCTAGCGAACTCCCTATGGATTTCTGACACTGTCACTGTTTACAGGAGTAGAAAACCTAGTTTTTCTGCCATGGACCATGGGGATCACATTCCACCCAGCATAACTACTACATAACCAGGGCTCCTGTTTCCTTCTTCCGAAAGCTGCCCCAACTCTTTGTCATTGGACTCTTTTCATCTTCAAAGTTACCAACAGCTGCATGATGCTTTCTCCTGTGCAGTTGCTCTGAAAAGTGAAAGACATTGAACCTACCTGCAATCTCCAGGATGATAATTCCATCTCAAGGTCATGAACCCAATCCCAACTCAGAGCCCCATTTGTCTTGTGGCGTTACACATCCACCAGTTTCACAGAGGAGAACATGAACATCTCTAAGAAGTCATTATTCTATCATATTGTCTTTTGGTATGATTCTGGGAACACAGTACCCTTATTCTGGGCACTCTCATGGAAAGGCCTTCTCTGAATTCACAATCATGTGCTACACGATCATTTTCTTTGAAAAAGAAATTCCCGAACAGGATTGTCATAGACATCTATTGTTATTATAACAGAAATACCACCAATGAAAATTTATTTTGTCACGTGAGGCTAGAAGTCCAAGTTCAGGGTGCTGGTCAGAGTGCTGATTTAGGAGTAAGGCTTGCTTTCTCTGTGGGTTCTGAAGGAAGATCCTTGACTCTTGAGCTCTGGTTCATTGGAGGTCTCCAGGTGTTTTGGAATGGATTTTATTTAATCTCTAATGTACTTGCTTATCTAATCTCTTTTTTATATTTAAAATAAATGGACTCAATACACATGGATGAATCTAAGATGGCAATATAGGGGCATTATGAAACATTCAACTATAATAATGCCCCACTTATAATAATAAAGCTTTCCCAAAATAATGGAATCAGATTTAAATTATGATTTGGAACCCTGAACATCAGAGGCAAGGCTGAAGAGTCAGATCAAGTGCAGTGGAAGGACAGACTGCAAAAAAAGGGGGACATGGGTAATTATGGATCTTTGTTGCCCTGGCAGCCAAAATTCCACAGTGAGGCTGTGATGAAGTGAACAGTTGGGGTATGGCTCTTTCTCCATAGTCTTTTTAATATCCACTAAATGATCGGGTGAGATCATGCAAATAACACATCAAAGATTTCAACGTGAGCATTTGTCTGTTTTGCTGTTCTTCTTGGTGTTGAAGTGAATCATCTCAGAAGTAGGAACAGAGGAATCTTCCCACAGCTATCAGGAAGGAAGAGCTATCAATGGAACATGTGCAAGACCCTGCCTGAAGTCATGAAGGCATCAGAGGCACCAGAAGCCACAACATCAAGAGGAAGAGAGAGCAGAGGACTAATGCTGAGACTATGAGTTTCCTAGCCCACAGAATAGATGTAGACGAGGGTCTTCAGTCAAGAGGCAACCTTGCAGAGTAGGGTGCCTTTGGGCCATTTATGAGCACTACAGCTCCTTTGCAACACGTGTTCAAACATGGCAGGGCTCAAGAGGTTACCTGGCTGAGGACCAGAGGAAAATAAGCCAATTGGAATGAATGCGAAGAACAGTCCAAACAAAACACTGTGCCCTTAACGTTTTCTGATCCTCACTTGATGCAAACTCCTTGAATAAATCCCCATAATTGTAGATACGTCTGAGCTCATCATGGCCATGACAATGGAAAAAGGCAGAACATAGAGAGATTATTTGTGACAGAACAGCCTAAAGGAGGTTGCCTGATGGAGGCAAAATCTGACCTCTGCCTCACAGAAATCATCTTTGGAGATGATAGAGAATTGGATTCACCTTCCCCCAATTGCAGTCAAAGGAGAGTTGACACGTTCCCCTTGCTATTTCTACAGGGGCCATATTGTGTCCTTCCACCCATGCTTGGTACAGTGCCTGACCAAAGACATGGTGATTTTTCTTTCTTTCTTTCTTTCTTTTCAGTTACTACTTCTATTTTTAAATTTTTTGAAAATCATTTTATTGGGGGCTCTTACAGCTCACATAGGATTACATACATCAACTGTATCAAGCATATTTGAACATATGTTGCCATCATCATTTCTAAAACATTTTCTTCTTGAGCCCTTGGTATAAACTTCTCTTTTTACCACTCCCTTTCCCAACCTCCCACCATCACGAATCCTCAATCAATTATATATTGCTATTATTATTTTGTATCTTATAATGTCTGTTGTTTCTTTTCATCCACATTTCTGTAATTTGTCCGCGTGGGGGCTATGTATCCAGTCTCGTAACGGGTTCTCCATTTATCCCCTTTTCTCTTTCTGACCATCCTCCTACCCGCATGATACTGTTACCCCCACTACTGTTCCTGAGTGATTTATCTGTCCTGAATTCCATGTGTCGAGAGCTCTTATCTCTACCAATGTCCAATCTGGTCAGATTTGTAAGGTAGAACTGGGTCATGGTATTGGGAGGGGTGGTGTGGGGAAACTTTTAGGAACTAGAGGAATGATGTGTGTTTTGTCAGTGCTGGACTATAACTTGGTTGAATCTTCCCTTCCTTATAACCCTTCTATGGGGGGATGTCTACAGATGCGCTTTGGGTCTCCACACCAACCCCCCTGGTTTGAATCAATATAGTTGTTTGTTTGGGATCTTTTGATACTTGATTCTGTGGATACGTCATGATCACATAGGTTGGTGTGCTTCTTTCAATTGAGCTTATTTGCTTCCCTGCTGGGTGGTTATTAGTTTAACTTCAATTCTTTAAGACCCTAGGTGCTATATCTTTTATTTTTATTTATTTTAGGGGGGCATCACTGCTCTCCGGTGGTGGGAGTAGGAGGCCCAGCCCCACTGCTGGAATTGAACCTCCGTCCCAGTGAGCCGCAGTCCCGCCCACAACCACTACGCCACCGGGGCTCAGTCCGCTATATCTTTTAATAGCCAGGCACTATCTGCTCTCTTCACCACTTTTGCTTATGCACCCATTTGGTCTTCAGCGATCATGTCAGTAAGGTGAGTATCAAAGAGTTCCAGGTTAGTAGAACAAAGTGTTCTTGTGTTAGGGGAGAGCTTGAGTAGAAATCCAAAGTCTGTCTGGTCTGCTATCTTGATACTTGATGGATACATATATGTACATTGTCCTCCATGTCATTCATTGTCAATTAGTATATTTACATATATATATATATATACAGCATGAAAAATTGAAGTCATACAAAAAATCAGTTTTACTGGTATGCCAGAGATTTAAAGAGGTCCTCAGACATTATTCTGAGCTAGAACCGAATTAATTTCTGGAAATCACCATCAGCCAAACAGACCCAGGAAGCAAACAATAACACCTGAAAGGAATGTTCCATGGTACACTCAATTATATGAGATCAGAGGGAAAACATACGCCCCCGAGCAAAGAAGATGGTAAAGTGAATTAAACTCACACTTCTCAGTAGAAATGAGATTGCTGACACTTGTGGAGAAAGCAGTCCTTCATGTAAAAGTAATTTACTCGGTATCATTCAAAGGACAACAAAAATGAATAAGTAAGAAGACACATCCCACATGCATACGGTTCACATAGCTAGGAACCCTGTAGACAGTGTGAGTTTAGTGTTGGATTGCAAGCCCTAAGGTTGATAAATCAAATCTACCAGCCCCTCCTTGGGAGAAAGTTGAGGTTATCTCCTCCTATAAAGATTTACAGTTTTGTTAATTCTACATAAGATTCCTATGTGATGGAGTTAACTTGATGGCAGTGGATTTGGGGTGTGGTTATTAACCTAATAAAGAAAACTGGTCCCTAAATGGGAGTATAAACAGGACTATACAGGTTAGGATTTACAACGTGTATTTTGTGGGGGCATAAGTCAATCCATAGCAGTAATCTAATCCCTCACTTTTCAATGTCAAGACTAAGGGGGCAGTGTGTGCATTATACTTACTATTATGCACAGTGTGAAAAGTGGATTTAGACCACTACCTCCTATGTATATGAACAGCCTGAAAATATGCAGATATGGACATCTCTCTATAGGCTAAAAATCCATTTCTGTTGCTGGTAGAAGGTAATTACAAGCAGAGAACACATATTCTGTTGCTATTAACCCAAGGAAGAAAAACAGTGTGAGTGTATATTATAAGAAGATAAAATTCCATGAGAGGCAGGCAAATTGTGTCATCATTAGAAGGATCTATGTGAAGTGTGTGGAGAGGGGGAAAGGGCCAAGTTATATGGCCTCAAAACCTACACTGCGCTCAGGCTGTTCTCCTCATTCACCCAGGGTAAATCAGCCTATACAATTAAGCAAACCCAGGGCCCTAACACATTAGCTTGCCATAGATATATCCTCTCTGCCTTGGCATAGCTTGTGCTTCTAGCATTATTTATGAAGGTACTTTTGCTATATTTGCACAGCATGCAACATTGTTCAGAGCTGGCTGCAGATTATTGCCGAAGAAGAATGCCCTAGAAGCTCCTAACCCTTCGTGCTTATGCTTAATAACTAAACCTACAATAGCCACTTCTCTATGCTCTACTTAAGATTATAGCACATCCATAAATAAAGGAACAGAGCAGGAATCAATTGGACATCAGAGACTGCCATGCAAAGCTACCGGTCCACATTGTTCTCTATGACACCATAAACAACAGTCATTACTGAGAGGGCTTTTTAAAGGGTCTTGAAATGGTAGGGGAAGGAACTGGTGAATCAGTTTTGTTTTCTTTGTTATATATTATTAACAACTACAAATAAATTGTGTATTTTAAAGGTGAGAAAAGCTTACATATGGACATCAGGATTTTCTGGGATCACATTGCTTGACTCTTTCTTTTTTTGTTAAATCATTACTTCTTCATTAGCCCACATGTACTTCAGAGCTTGTTTGAGCTCTTCCACAGGTGAAAGATGAAACTTTCAGCTCTTGTAAAGGTTACAGACTCAGAAACCTTAATATGGTATCTGTGAGCTGCAATCCACACAGTAGCACTAGGTAGTAGCATTTGCTAAGCAATTTTTCCTAATTACTGTGTATTCCCTCTGTCCCTCAAAACACTTTCTCTTGATTCCCCCACTATAGAAGGCCAAGCTAAGACCTGTCCATCTTCGTCATCTATTTCAAACTCCTCTCTTAAACCAGGATAGTAGTAGGACAAAAAGTGCATCGCTTTGAAGTTAAAAAAGAAAAAAAAAACTGACAAACTACCTTGAGTTTCAAGTGCAAAGATAATTAGTAGTGTTAGTAAGTATATATATCATACAAAAAAACTCCATTACTTTTAAGTTGCTTCTTATTCATGAATTTAAGGATGGAACTTGTATTTTATAGTAGAGTAAGTAAAAATGTAGCTTTACAAGGGTTCCAGTTCATACATGTGTAAGTTTCTCCCAAATAAAATTTGTTAAACATGTCTTTATAATCAGTGAATGGCTACAGATAAATTCTCTCATCAGCACAATGATTAGGTGCCATGAAAACAAAACAAAACCACAGAACAATGACTTCCAACAGCTACAAACCACCACCACAACAAAAAGCCATTAAAACCTCAACCCCCATTGACTCCATTTCTTTCTTACACAGGAGTCCTGGTAGCAAGTTGTCTTATGAGTTGGGTGGCTAAATGCAAAAGTCAGCAGTTATACCCCTTCTTCCCCACTCCCCCACCCCCAACAGCTCCATGGAAGAGAGCGAACTTTCTGCTTTTATTTAGACTTTCAGCCTTGGGAACCCGAAGTGGCAGGTCTCCTCTGTCCTATGGGTGAACAGGGAAGATGAATTCAAGGGAGAGAGGTTAACTAAGAAGATTTTAACAAGTGTTTTGGCGACTTCTAAAAGCATCATCTGGGTAAATTTTCTTTAAGGACACTGGACAATCACTGAGTTTATTATGATTTAAAAAAAATTATAACTGCATTGTTGAGAAAAAGACCAGGGAATTTGCACCAAGACCATCCTACCCTCTACACCCCCTGTGTTAGTCCAGGTAGACTTGAGGAACAAATTTCAAAGACACACATATCAATATAAGGAAAAGGTTTATATATTAGAGAAATAGGACATTAAGAAAGCATCCCAGTCCAGTCCAGTACAAAGTCATAAGTCCGATATTAACCCATACACCCGATATCAGTCTATAAAGTCTCCTTCCGCCTCACAAAGTCACAGGTCAGTGGGTGCAGACTTCTGGTGCTGGCAGGGGTCTCCCCATGGCTCCTCGCTTCCAGGGTTCAGGGTCCATCAACAGCATGAAGCTCCAGCTTCAGAGGTCTGGCTCCATCAGGGCAAAGCCGTGTGGTCTCTCTGCCAGCTCCTCCAGCTTCTCAGACGCTGCCATCTTGTCTTTTCCGTGACTCATTGCCTCTGAAGCTAACTCCCAACAACTGGGGAAGATAGCTTCTCATCTTCATGAGGGAAATATCGTGAGATTTCCCTGAAGTCTCAGCAGAAAGCCATGTCCACATAGAGGCCTCATTGGCTACTCAATGGCTATCTCCAGATTAACAGGCTAGACTCCACCCCTACATTTTCAATCATAAAATTAACATAAGCACATGACTGCCACACCCCTTCTCCTTGCCCCCATAAAGACAATGTAGTTGTCTATTGTTTGAGGGTAGTAAGGATGTTATTGGAGAACATTGGGCACATCTACCCTAAGTGTAGTTCTTATCCCCTTAGACTTATTTTGCTGTTCCAAATGCAAAGGACATTAGACAAAGTTATTTGAGTCTGTTGGGCACAGCAAAATTGTTGCTTTGTATAGTGTTAGTCAAAGAGGGCAGAATTCTTCAGTCAGGCAGGGCTAAGAGAAGAGATACACAGTCTTCAGAAGTACGTAGATCTAGGTAGAGGATATGTCAAAAGGCAATTGGTTCACAATTTTTGATATTTCTATTTAATAAAGGTTCAATGATTATGTAGTGATTTTTTACTTATCCATATATATATTTATTACAAATGAAAACTTGTCAGATATTTAGTCTATTATAACACTTTGAGTTAGTTTAGCACAATACAGCATTGTTGTTTTTATTTTTATTTTTTAATTAAAAATCATTTTATTGGGGGCTCATACATCGTTTTTCCCAATACATAAATAAACAAACTGTGCCAAGCACCTTCACACCTTCACCTCATCATTCTCCAAACATCCGCCTTTCCCCTTGAGCCCTTGATTTGGCTTTTCCATCCTTTCCCCTCTTCCCCTGCTCTGCCTTCCCCACCAATACTTTATAAATTATTATTGTTCTGTCATATCTTACACTGCTCGACCTCTCCCCCAACCCACTCCTTTGATTCTTGTCCTTCCAATAAGAGCTTATGTGTATATCCTTGCAGTTGGTTCCGTCTCTCTATCCCACCTTCTCTCCACTCATCCAATCTCACCACTGGCCCGAATGGGCTCATCCGTCTTGGTTTTCCCATATCTCCTGCTCCCCTTTCTACTAGTGTACCTTCTCCAGTCCATCTGGATTTGTAAGGTAGAGTTGGGACCATGATAGTTGGGGGAGGAAGGCTTCAGGAACTAGAGGAAACTTGCATGCATCAACACTTCCTGGCTGCCCCTTAACTGGTCTGTCTCCTCCCCGTTACTCCCCTGTAACGGGGTGACCAATTACCCACCAGTGGGCCTTAGGTCCCCACCCTGTTCTCCCTCTCATTTATAATAATGTGATTCTTGTTCTTTGAGGCTCGATACCTGCTCCTTTTGGTCCCTCTTGATCACTCAGGCTGGTGTGCTTCTTCCATGTGGACTTTGCTGTCTCTGCAATGAACAGTGACTCATTTATCTTCAAGTCTTTGAGACTCCAGACATTTAATCATTTGGTAGTTGGGCACCATTGTTTCTTCTACTCTGTTTGCCTCTGTATCCATTTGTCTTCAGCAATCATGTCAGGAGTCAATTGGTCCATTGATTTTTATTTTTTTTTCTTTGATGCCTGATATCTGACTGTTTCAGCACCTCATGATCGCACAGGCATGTGAGCTTCTTTTATGGTAGGTTTTGTTGCTCCTGAGCTAGATGACTGCTTGTTTATGCTCAAGCCTTTAAGACCCCAGATGCTATATATTTTAATAGCTGGGTACCATCAGCTTTCTTCATCACTCTTGCTCATGCACCCACATGTCCTCAGTGGGCACCTTGGGGATGTGTTCACACAGTGATATGTGTTCCCCCTGTTTGATGTCTGTTGCCTAGACCTTTCACCACTTGTTGCCATGCTGGCTTTTGTGCTTCTTCTGTGTGGGTGTGCTCTCTTTCAGGTAAATGGTCTATTATTTATCTTCCGGATTTTAAGACTCCAGATGATATATCCTTTGATAGCTGGGAGCCATCAGCTTTCTTCACCACATTTACTTATCCACCCATTTTACTTTAGTCATTGTGTTGGGCCAGTCAACCTCATGGAATACCCGATTCATAGAACGAAGCGTTCTTGCAATGAGGGAGCACCTGCTACCTCTAACAGGTCCACTTGCTACTCTAGTATTTGGCCTATAGATATGTTCTTAAATTTATTCCCAGCTTATAATAGATAATTGTATTTCTGTGTGGCCATACATATGTTTCAACCACTGCAAGTGCCCTTTGCCTTCTAGCTCTTTCCTCAATTTCCTTCCATCTTCCTCTTGTCCCACCATCATGCTCCACCTTCATTGGTGTTTCAGTGCTTCCTCACAGATTCATTGTCCTTGCTTTATCCCTACCGGATCTCCCAGACCCTCCTTTCCATAGATTCCAGACCATTTGTTTCTCTCTCTCCCCCCCCACTTGCCCCGTCCACAAGTCTATCCATGTCCCCTTCTCCTCCCCTCTCCCATGCCCCCCAGGAACCATTGGACCTGTCATTCTTTACTCCTGACTCTGACCAGGAGTGTTCACTTCTTGATTCGGTTCGGTTTTTGTTTGGAGGGGGGTCAGTCTGCAATGCTTCCCCACCATGTGACTCCCGAAGTATCCTGTTTCACTGTCTACTTCAGTAGGGAGCCAGTGTGGCCCGTCCTGTTGTTGTTTGCCCAGTCCTTTCTGTGACCCATTAGGTCCCCAGAGGGGTGTAGTCCTCTGAGCATCCTATGTCAGCATGGGGACTGGACCAGCTCTCTTCCTCTTCCTCCCTTCTTGTCTTTGTCCCTGTGGGTGTGGCATACAGCATTGTTTTATAGACCAGAATAAAATAGAAAATCTCTCCCAGGCTTATTTATAATAAATAGCAAAAAGATATGTTGCGTCAGTACTTTTTTTTTTAACGAACAATGCCTGTTATTCACTCTCTCTTTTTAAGAAAAGTGTAACAGCAGCTTGAACTTTCTAATTTACAACTGACAAAGACAAAAGTATCTTTCAAATTTTATGTAAGGCCTCAGGGACAATGAATATTGTGTGTATACCCAAGTATAAGCTGACCTTCATATCAGGCAAGGCTACTAGTTTTACCACAAAACTGCATTAAAAACTTGGCTTATACACGAGTATATAGTTACATAACAAACAGCACATATGTGTATACATGTGTGTGAACATATGTTTATATACACTACATACACATGATGAATGTAAATGTGTGGGGGTGTGCATATATACATTACCACTTGTCTATCAGTTTGTTATATTGTGGTGACTTATGTATTTATACATTCTTGATTTCTTTGGGTAAATCTTCTGCCCCAAACTCCTTTAAAATGTTGAAAATCAAGGATGCTACCTTGAGGACTAAGGTACACCTGGTCCAAGCTAATATATTTTCAATTGCCTCCTATGCAGATGAAATTTGGGTTCTAAATAGGGAAGATGGCAGAAAACTATGCATTTTGAATTACAGTGCTGGTGCTGGCAAAGCCTATTGAAAGTATATAGACTGCAAAAAATTTAAAGAAATCTACCTTGAAAGAATGGATGGCCAAAATACTCCATAAAAGCCAGTATGGTGAGATTTTTCCCCCCATATGCTTTGCATATGTTATCGGGATGGACCACTGCCTGGCAAAGAACATCATGCTTCGTTAAGCAAAGGAGCAGGGGGAAGAGGCAGGCTCTCAAAAAGGTGATTGAAACCAGGCGTGAGGATGGCCCAGGACCTGGTGGCATTTAGTTTTATTGTACACAGAGTTGTTATTCGCTGCCATATTAGCTGTCCCCAGCTCTACAGCACGTCACAGCAACAATAAGCATCAGGATGTCCATGCACACGGTAGTGGCCTCTGCATCCTTGGTGTATCCCAGGCTGCTCTTGCTCCTTCTTGCCTATCGTCTGATATTTGTCTCTGGCTTCAGGCATCTTCTCTGCACTCTCCTTCCTAGAGTACAAATTGACCCAGCAGTGAGCACTTTTGTCTTCTTTACATTGAGTTGCAGTCCTACTGAAGGCTGGAATCCTTGATCTTCATCAGCAGGTGCTTCAAGTCCTCTCACGTTCATTGCACATTGCCATCCTTGCCTCTCATGAGCATTCTTGGTAAAAATGTCTCTCTTTATATGTATGGCTATACATATGAATATAAAATGTATCTCCTTATGTACACACACATATAACTCTACATATTTACATACAAAGGAAATTCTATCAGGAAAATGGCTACATTGGTCCCCACAGGTTGGTGGCTGCAGAGATAAATGAATGCAAGGCCGGAAGACCAGGCCAAGGGATGATAGAGGTTTTTTAGGATTGAGGCTTTTAGGATTGGCAGGCAACACAGGCTTAAGCCAGAGAACTTGAGGTCAATGAGTTAGATGCAGGACTGAGACCTGTCAAAATCAAAATCAAGCAGACTTTGCCATCATGTCCATTCATATAAAAAACACAGCCACCTCCTGGAGGAAGCTTCCTTTCAATCGCATCAGGGCCGTGACTTCAGTAAGAACTTAACACTCCACCTTACTCTTCTTACATTTGATTGGCTGCTCACAGTAGAACCCACCATGGGACTGATTACATTGTCAGATCATGGGCAATCACTAGGCCTAACTGCCAAACCACTGAGATTCTTCTTTAGCCAGCCAAGGACACAGAACCCAAACCTAAGTATCTTAACCAATAAGAAAGGTTGGAGGAGGAAGGCATATTTGACCTTCGCCTCATCAGAATCAACCTTGGGTGATGCTGTTGAGAATGGTGGAGATTCGCTCCCCGCTCTCTTGTAACGTTAGAGGAAGTTAGACACTACCTTCACACTGTTCTCACCCCATCAATGCCCTTTGGAGATTAGCCACAGGCTTAGCCTGTAAAGGATGCACTGGAAATGTTTTAGGGAGCACTGATTTCTCTGTGGATTCCTGTGTAGATCCTTGTGATGCTACTGGGTAACTTAGTTCCATCTCAGCAGAATCTTCCCTCATGGTATCAGGATGTGGATATGGCTCTCACAGGCTGCTAAGGGTTTCCTTGCAAATGCCTTTGTAAAAAAGATGTGTGTAGGAATCTGCATTCCCCTGGCCTTCCACACAGACAGAATCACAAAGGTTAAGGTCAAAGAGAGGCTTTAAAAGTAATGGTCAGTGGCCATTGAATTGTCCATTCCCCCTAAACCCTCTTGAAACTGCTCTTTCCCCAGAGCTTTTGAAATCTTTTATTTTTCCCCATTTCAAATGGCAATTATCTATAACTGGATATAATTCAATTTACATGTAAATGAAAGGAAATTTTCATTTTCATTTGTGCTTCGCTGGGAGCTGAAGAAGTGACTATATCTGACTTGTTAGAAACAAAAAGATTAAGTTCAATGAATTTTCTTTCTCAGACCCAAGATAGAATTCCAAATTATATTTATACTGCTTGATTAATGAAATTATATTTAATTAGGCTGGTGACATTGTCTAAAATATCTAACATTTTCTTACTCACTGAAGTTTTAGCCTATGATCTTTATTAAAAGTCACCAATGCACTGTCTTGTGTTCTATTTTTTTTCTGATCTCACACTGACACATAGTCATTACATATTTCCTAGGCAGTTTGAGGCTATGGGATAAAATATAAACTTCATCTGGGCTTTTTGGAGACACTTAATTCTTACAATTGCTTGTTGTTTGACACAATTCTATAGCTTGTATTACATACACGCACATATACACATACATCCCAGATCTTTATCCTGAAACAGTCTCACCCTCTAGTATGATATTCCAATAGAAATGAGAAAATTTGGATAACCTGGGGACTCCCATAATTCTATGTATGGAGTCCTGCAATTAAAAACATAAATCATTTCATTAAATAGATGTTCAGGAATATATAATTAAGTTGAGCGCTTTTATGCACCGAATTGATTTTAAATTGTTAACTTGGGCTTAATGTCTCATGTAAGCACTCTAAGAGTAAGTTTTTAAGTAAGCAAATATATGCCCAAAGAGGGCAACAGGAGCCTTCTAGACCTCCACAATGGAACTCAGGATTGATTCCTGATTGGTCAGCAAAGCACAGCACCATCACTATTCCTCAGTTAGTGGAGGATTGTGGGCTGCTATGAGAAGTTAAACAGATTTTACTGCACCTTCCAGAGTGAGACAGAGTAGGAAGCCAGAGCTGGCTCCATACTCTTGAACTTGTATCCTATAAAAAACCCTGTAGTTCAGAATGGTCTGGTTTCATTGGGTCTGAGTTCTCCATGAGTTGCACCCAAGTCAGCAACTAAAATTTATGCCCATTAATTTATATAGGTTGTATGAATCAAGTCTTAGTATATTTTTTTCTCAGTATATTTTAAATCATCCTTGTGCATGGGAATGCTTTCCACTAACCAAAAAAAAAAAATAGACTGAAGAAGAACTGATGCATTCAGCTCTTGTGATGGTGGAGCTCATTGACTATACCATGCGCTGCCAGAAGAACAACGGATCCATCTTGAATGAGGAACTGCTACATGAACCTTAATAGCAAAGATGACATGAGTTTGTCACACTTACGTAGGACCCATATCAGAAGGATCAATCACTGAAGAATTAGCATATGCTTGGTAAAGTAGGAGTCCAATAGCCACATAATGTCCTCAATAACATAGATTGTCATGATAGCTGTAAAAACAGGCTCAAATATGGTAACACCTGTAAGAAGGCACAGGTTTGAGTCATGCTAATTGCTATTATAGGAAGGGAATTGTCATAGTTGTTGAAAAGATGAAATTGAAAGATTGTGGGATTTTCCTAGGAAATTATTAAAGCCATTTTGTGCACTTTGTATATAAAGCTATCATGAACTGGAGGCCACTTGATGTCACCCAAGAATAATAACGATCAATATTTATAGCATGTTTATGAGGTACCAAACATTTCAGCTCTGTTAGTCCATCTAAGTTGTGCAATGACTTGAGGTAGAAGCTCTTGTCCCATGTCGCAGATGAGAAAGCTAAGGTATAGAAAGAGCTAGCTGTGACAGAGTCGGGATTCAATTCATGTCACTTAATTTAAATCCGTATTTTTTTGGTCTTTTTTTGGGGGCCATCATTGCCTTCTGGTGGTTGAGGGAGCTACCCAGCACTGCTCTGAGAGCCGCCACTGGATTTGAACTGCCAAGTCCACGGGCCACAGTCCCTCACTCAACCACGTACGCCACCGGGGCCCAGCCCCTTAAATCCATGTTTTTAACATTACCTGTTGCATAGGGAAATTCAACACTGCTATTAAATTCCAAGGCAATGTACCATCCCCATATTACCCAGCCTTGGTCTTGCACTCTCCTCCTCCTATCAGACAAGATGTGGCTAATTCACAGGGATATTCTGGGGGAATCCACAGGATGTCTCGAGCTAACACTTCAAGTTCGTTCTTAGTCCTCGTGTAACTCACAGGACTATCCTGACTCAGGGTTGCTAGCCTTAACAAATGGAGATGCAGAAGGTCTAGATGGCTGTGCATTTAAAGAATGCTGTGATATTTTCAATGGGAGCACAACTCACAACATAGAGCTCTGAAAATGCAACAGTTCATCTTTGTGCTACTAACTAAGAGGTTAGTAGTGCCAAGCCCACCCACTTCATCGGAGGAACACCTGGTGATTTCCTTCTGTAAAAATGATAGCCTCCCCATCAACTACATGAGTCCATTCTATAGCAGGGACTTGATGACCACCAACAGTGATGGACTCTGCAACACCAACAATACTAGCTCCAAAATACCACTAATCATAGGGGTAAGACAGCACAGTTTCCTTCTATTACCCAGAGTCATGCAGCAGCAGCTTCATTGACAAATGACCCATGAGGTTCTTCAGACATGGTTATATTAAAATATAACAGGTTATATTAAATTTAGCAGGATGCCTTATGCCTTATCTGAAAATTCTGGGCTGGGTCTATTTCATTCTCTAAGGTTGTCTACTAAACAGAATGGAAACACCCATATGCAAAATAGAAAACCCCTCTTGTACAAAACACCAGAGTGATCTGAAGAATGGTTCAGACTCAAATGTCTGAACTATAAAAGAATCTATAGAGGACTCCTGATCAAAAGGGCATTGGGTGGGTAGGGGTGGGAAATGTGAAACAGATCATACCAAATTCATGAACTCCAGAATCTTAATAGCCATTAAACCCAGTTGAATTATTTTTTTAGCCCTTAAATTTAAACTGATCTCCAAGTGATATGACGAATCAAATAGTGGTTTAGCTTAATAGTAAAGATTATTGACTGTGAGCATAGTGTTCTTTTAAAGAATTATTTTGATGTACTCAAATTGATACCAGCCACTTGAAAGGGGAGAAGAGAAATTAGAGGGCAGTGAATTTATGTCAATGGGGATGGAAAGGGATCATGGGAGTGGTTACATCAGCTAGGGAATGTGACCAGTGTTGTTAAATTGTACATGGACAAATTGTTTCACTACTTTGTTACATATATCTTTACTAAAATAAAGTAATGCTTAAAACAATAATTGTCCAGACTCAAATGTTGACAGAGAGGAGTGGTAAGGACACTGTTCCTTCTCCACTTTTGCCCTCAGCACAGTGAGGGTGATTCCTCACATTCCTTTCCTGTTATTCAACGACAAGAAAGCCTCTTTCCAACACATTTAGTCTAGCCCCCTACATTCCCATTGACGCCCGAGTCACAGATGGGTCACAGAGGGTATTTGGGTGGCAAAGCATTCATCAAAATTCCCATAAAAGCTAAATATTCCTTCTCACTCCCACCACACTTCTGGATTCCAATTCTAAGTTAATGAAACACTAAAAACTTCATATTGAAAAGAATGTCTTTCTTGTTCTATTGCGTGCTGGGTGTTCCGTTTCAGTCGTAAAATGTAACAACCAGATGGAAATGGTCTCTGAACATCTGAGGACAGAATTTGGCCCTAAATGGCTTTGTATCAGACAGCCTTAAAGCTTCCACCAGGAATCAAGCCAAAATGCATGATTCCATGTACAATTAATCACCAGGCGAGCTTCCTATTACTGAGTTCACAGTGGCCTTGAAAAATATTGTCCTCTGAGTTATGCCAAGTCAAAATCATGGAGTGCTATTTACTTGATGCATTGAATTTTAAAGCAGCCACCTCCCCTGTATTAGCTCTGTGCTGGTTACATCGGTAAGTGCTCAATAAATAGTTGTTGATTGATTGACTGAGGTGATATTGGTAAAGATACTGGGTAATTCTCTTTTCTATATGACCAGATGTCCTCTGCCAGGGTGAACTCAGCAGGGCAGCAGAAAGCAATTGAAGGAGCTGCTGAAAATTATTCAGTGAGAGCACAGAAGGAGAGAAGCACATTATCTGCAGCCCATGCTGGATGTATAAGCATCGGAAATGGACTTGTCACAGCAGTGAGAACAGAGTAAACTGCAAAGGATTGGGAGTTTGGAGCCTTAAAGTTTGGCCCTCTGCCAACGACCATGTTGTGGCCTTAGGAAAGTCAATTTATGTTCTCTCTGGGAAGTGTGGCTTCATGTCTTCTGAGGTCTCTTTGGCTCTTTAATTTTATCATTTTTCTTCTGATACAGGGTGATGTGAATGTGAACATCAAGACATTTCAGCCTTCTGCATATTCTCAGGCTTCGATTAGCTTCCCTTTTTTCTCCATGTGTCCAAGCTTGCTACATCCTCACAGGTTGTGGAGTGTATACCAAACTGCTTGAGAGTATGTTCCTACCCTCAAAACATATCTAATCTACTTGGAGGAACGGGCGTCCACACAGGGGATATATTTTTTTAACAAATTGTAATAAGTCCTGCAAGACTTATGTGTCCAAAAAAATATACAAAGGGAAGATGATCACATCTTATTAAAACCAGTCAGAGAAGACTGTCAGGAGGAGGGGCCATTTGAGATAAGCCTTGAAATATGAGGTTGCCAGGCAGAAGAGCTATGAAGGATATTCCATTTGTATGGGAAATAGTACAATTATTCTGCACAGATGTGAATAATTGGTATGGGTGTGAGAGTGAGAAAAGAGGACAGGGGAAGTAGAGAGGAAAGGCAAGATTGGATAGCTGGGGAATGTATATATATATATATATATTCCAGGATGAAGCGAGAAAGAAGAAAAAGGAGGAGGAAAAAAGCATAAAATCTATGGCACTAAGCATGAATATATGTGGGTGATTGGAGGAAGTTGAGGGATTATCAAGAATAGACCCCCTCTCACATAGGAAATCTTCCTGAACTGCACAGAGAACCTGGTGAGTTTCCAGAGGTCAGGCCCTGGAGCAGGGTGTTTTGTTGTTGCGTTCACCAAAGATTATGTACGGAGGTTTCATCTTCCTTGGATCCACCCAATGACTTCCCAGGAGAAATACCTGGCAATCTGCCCCAAACCCCCAAACCAAACTCACTAACATCAAGTTAATGCCACCTCACAGGCCCTCTGTGGGACAGGGTAGAACTGCCCCTGGGAGTTTCTGAGATTGACACTCTGGGAAAAGAGGGTCCCATCTTTCTCCCAAGGAGCACTCACACTTAGCAGCTCAAGGCATGACTCCCCATCTAGAAAATTCTATTGGGCAGTTTTAGTCTGCTGCACGGGGTCATTTTGAAGCAACATCAACTCGATAGTTCTTGGCAAAGTTTACATCTCCGATCTGATGCATACTAAAGTGGTTCTCACTCTCCCGAACAGTCTGCTCTCTGTCAACCACAACTTGTAAGGCCCTCTCTAGCCATCTCCTTATTGTGGTTGGATGCCTCGCCTAGTGGACTTTCAATGTGAAGGGAGCAGAAGAGTGCTTTGCCTACATCGTGATCAGTGCTCACTAAACAATGACCCTGGGTTGAATTAGTTCAGGGCTTGGAGAAATAAGGTTTCTTCCATTGGTGATAGAATTTGTGTCTGTGTTAGCATTCTTGAACAAAGAGCTCATTTCTGAGGTGCTCCAAGTGAGTCGGCACCTCATTCCATTAGGCACAGCAAAACCCAAATCTCACAATAGCATCTGGAACAGGAAACATATCTTTTTCCTTATGGCGTGCTCCTATTCACAATATCTCATTTAGAGGGGCTTTTCAACTGCTTGATAAATCGTGGTGGAATTCATCATTTCACACTTATTTTACATGTTACAATTTTTTTAAGCTCTGAAGTTATCTCCTCATCTTAACATAAAAAAATAACACACACACAAATATCAAAGCAAACAAACCCAAAGTCTTATCTCCTTTTTTCTAGGATGAATGAAGGTGCTGGGATAGACACAGATGCCTGAGAAAAGAGCTAGATATAATTAGGAATCAGCCCAAAGTGTGTCTTACCTATTTGTACTGCATGGTTCCTTTCATTGAATATACTGCACAAGCTTCAGTGTAATGTGTAATGTGATCATCAATTTTAATTTTTGCTAGCCTTTCATTTTACGGTTCTTGCTGTTCCCATCATAATCTTCAAAGGGCATGGCGAGGGTGATTATCACAGCCACCAGCTTTTCCGCCTGTAATATCATGGAATCTGATCAGCCTATTTCCTTGCAAGTTAGCATCACTGGTAGAGCTATTGCACTCATTCTGATAATCGACTTCCTCTGAGCACAGATTGCAAGATTGCAGAATGTCATAGTTACAGTCACACATTCTGTTACATAACCCATTTCAGGTGAATATTCTATTGTATCCCACATTTATATGTGGTTATAGTCCTGGGTTGTAATCCATACCACTACTTAACGATAGCAGTGTGTACATCTTCTATTGGAGATAGAGAAATAAAGTCTTCTCAACCCTATCCATTTTTCCTGAAAGAACTCAGGTAATGTTTAAATGCCTCACCTTAAAAATTACTGTCTAATATTACCCCCACCCCCACCCCAACGTGTCTTCTATTTTCTCCTTGGCACGTACTTGTTGCACACAAGCCCAGTTAATGAACAAATCAGTAGTTAGTGCTAAAATTCAAAAACAATTATGCTTTCACTACGTGTTTTAGTTCAAGGGAGATGCTTTGAACACAGACCTATATGGAAATATTTACTGAACCACCAACTTCAGTGGACGCCTATATTCTCTTTTGTCTGCTTAGATTCGCTAAAAATAAAAATAAGCATAGTGATTTTTATTATTCAGCTGGAAGCTATTTTCTGCTCTTTAATTGTAAAGAAATTCACTTAGTGGTAGAGTATAACTTTGGCATGTGATGAATATTTTCCCCTGGGATGGTAAAACACACAAGGGACTCCACCAGTTATTAGTAGGGTGGGATAAAGTTAAAGTTTTGTACACCACGACTTCTCAAGATATTAAGGCAAATTCAGAGTTAAAGAGATTAAATTTGCATTTTGGCATCCCTGCTGCCTCAAACCCTCTTGACCCATTGTTTTTCTCACCTAATGCCATTACCCACATAATTCCTATATGCTCTCATCTACATGAACACACATCCTGCATTATCTGTGGTTCTGGGATTCATTTATTTTAAGAATCCATGAGCATTTAACAGTAGTGGAAAATCCTCACCTAAACTCACAATCTTGTTATAATAACTGAGCACCTCGGCCACATAGATAAGCTCTTTGAAGGCAACCAGATGTGTACATGTGTGGACGCGTGAACACACACAGACACACACCATAAGGAAATGATAAACAATGGAATTATTTGTTATGCCAATAGCTTTCTGAATAACCAGTGTCCATTAGTACCACACATAGGTTAGTGTACTTACAAGTCAACACATACTAACACAATTGTAATATGCAAGACAGTAGGTTAGATCCCTCAACCCTAAACGAGAATAGAAGCCCTGAAAGTAAGAAATGCTCATTTCACAGCAACACTGCCTAAAACAGTGCCTGCATTATAGTAGGCGTTAAAAGCAATTATTTTGAAATAAATGAAAGAATGAGCTAGAAACACTAAGCAGGAGATTTGTTTCCTCCCTGTTAGTTTTCTTAATAGTAAACCAATATAGGGAAATAAAGGAGACATTTCCAAGGGAAAAATAAAGTCATTCATTTGATCCATGAACAGGAGTCCGAGGAGCGAAATTCTAAGTAAAGATGTCTTTGTTGCAGGAAAATTTATAATTACTTACTTGTTGAGAAATCACAAGGATTTATAAAACAGAAGCCAGGCTCACTCCTATTGAATCAATTTGGACTCCTATGACAAATTAGAAATGGCCCTGTGGGTTTCTGGATCTGTCACTCTTTATAGTATTAAAGAACCTAACTTTTCTCTCATAGAGCAGTTCGTCATTACAAACTCATGACCTGGTGGTGAGCCGTCCAATAGGAAACACACTGCACTACGAGGGCTCAGCTACAATGAGGTGTAGTTGCTGGAAAATCTGGCATTCAGGTTGTGCAGTCATGAAGGACCTGAGTGTGTATAGACTGACATACAGGTCCAAAGTGAATTTGAGTAAACACATTATACTCAATTCTCTGTCCAACAAGTGTCTGAGAGCCATGTGTTGACCTCCTTATCTGTCAGATATCTGAAATTCTAGATATCTGTCCTTGAAAATAGGCAGTATAATGTACCCAGCATGTGAAGAAAAAGTATGTGAGATGCCTGGTCCTTGGGAAAATATGGTTCTCTACAAAATATCACCACCTCACTAGCTGTGCAGTGGATCCATCCTCTAAGCATGTCCACATCTTCTTTGTGATGCTGAAAATGCCTGAGTTCTACAGCTTTCTCTGTTGCGTGTAGTCAATATGAACACAGGATGAAAACAGCAGGTACAGTAACACAATAACCTCAGCAAGGAATTAAGACTTTAAACAAGAAAGTGGATTTTTTTTTTGCTTACCCCATTTACCTTACCCTGGCCGAACCCTCAGTGGGCATGTCTCCAGAGAACCGAACTATTTTATTATTTTATTGATTCTGCTCCAAAGAATATTTTCCCAGGGGCCTCATTTTGATCATTAGAAGATGCTCAGTCTAGGTTGTTCTTGTCATCTGCTGCAAAGTAGACTCTGACTTATGGAAACCCCATGCATAAAAGAAAGGAATCCTCACCATCCCTATGATCAATGCGGATCTTTGTGATCCATAGAGTTTTAACAGAATAATGATGCCAAGTAGATTTCCAGGACTTTCTTCCTCACTTATCTAGAAGCTTGACTGAAACTGGCACACCACAATATCATCGCAGAAGCTGTGAATGGAATGAGGTTCAAACCCAAGTGCCCCCTCTATAGAAAGCAAACATTCTGGCCCTGTCCCCCGAATGGCCTCCTTCTTGTGGGAACCTTTAGCAGCAAGGAAACAGCATTGTTGTGTTGCGGGTACTCCGTGAGGGGTTATCTTCTGATTTAATAAGTAACCCACAACATCTGGGAACATGAAGGTAAGTGGAAGAAAAGGGGAAACAAAAAAAATAATAAAGAGAACTAAAGTGTGGAAAGTGAAAGGAACAGACACTTCACACCTTTGGGGTTTTTCCATCTCCCCCACTATTTTCACTTGCTAACTCTTGCATCTATTCATAGCTGATGTGTGCCTGTCTGCCTTGGCGATTGACACAGTGTTGATCACACTGTCAGGAGCAGCACCTCCTTACCTCTCGAAGTACAACCCCAGAGATGTCTCTGCCAAAGCTGCAATATTCTATGTGAAAGACGCAGAGGAAAGGACCAACTGGAATATGTTGCCCAGAGGAGAGAAGTAGGGAATAAATTTTCAACAGGTGCAAGTTACCTATGAGACATAGTGAAGTTTGTTCAAGGTTACAATGGAACCGAGTAGACACCTGAGGTTTTGACCGCTTGAAGTGGTTACAATTTACCTTGTCTGACATTCTCACTTTGCAGCCAAGACATTCAGAGTTGAGACACAACCCTCAGAAGCCAAGAAACTGAACTTGACAACTGACAGCTACCCTGCAAAGGAGATCGATGCACTAAGGAGATGCCAAAGTGACCCTTTATAGATCTGCTTTCCAGTGGGCAAGATGATTTTAGGTGGCACAAAAGAAAAGGTGTATTTCGGTAGCTATGTGCTTATTTTGAGGCAGACGAAAAGCATTGAATCAGCACAACCGTTTTGTAATATAAAATTGTCTCCTGCAAAGTGAAAATAAGCCAATGCTAAAGTGTGCCAAAGATGGACTGTCCTCTTGGAAATGTGGCCTTGGATTTGTCCTTGATCTTCACTGGACCCTCTCAGTCACCTCCTGGGAACAGGAATGGCATTTCTCTGCAAGCCACAAGGAGGATTTCACTGACATCATGTGTTGCCTTCAAAGTTGATTCTGACCCATTGAGACACTATACAACAGAGGAGATTGGCAATGCAACTGGATTTGATTTATTGACCTCATAGTTAGCAGTCATGTGCCTAATCATTGTAGCACCAAGGTTCCTCTTCTTGACATGTGTGTCCCTTTTTTTCTTTCTTTCTTTTATGAGAAATTGGGTAATTCACTGAAGTTGTAAGAATTCCTCTGAGGATATCCTTGGAAAAATATTAAACCCAGCCTTCTTACACACTTGGAGTGTCTAAAGAAACTCTTTCCATAGTTTCTGGATCAATTACTATTGAGAAAAAGTAAGATGATCCCTCAAACAATAACTAGATATTTCATATCTAAGACATATCCTTGGGCAGATGTATCAAATAAAATTGAAACCCAGTTGTTTACTAAGATATCACAATAGAGGGGTTTGTTGCTGTTGTAGATTGAATTGTGTTCCCTACATTCTAACTCCCACATTATTACCTCTGGTATAATCCTATTTCAAAATAGAATCTCTGAAGCTATAGTCAGTTATTTGAACATGGAGTCATATTGGAGAAAGGCAGTTCCTTGACCCATATGAGTGCTGTCTTTAGTAAAGGAGAAGACGTATGGACACAGGAAGATGGCTATGTGGAGACATGCAGACAATGACATGATGCTTCAACAGGACAAGGGATGCCAAGGATGATCAGGACTCACCAGAAACTGAGAGGTAGCAGAGAACAATCTTTCCTTAGAGAAAGAACTTGTACCTATTGACAACTTGACTTTGCATTTCCAGCCACCAGAATCTCGAGGCAGAAATGAATCTCTATTGTTTTAAGTCAATCAGTTTATGACACGTTCTGACAGCAATCCTATCAAATTAAGACAGCTTCTTTTAAAGGGGTAAATCAGGGAGCTCTCTACCAAAATTTCCAGTAGACTTTCAAATCATAATCTAGGATCTGTAGTGACAGTTATAAGTAAAATGAAAATTTCCAGGATTAGCCCACAGTAATGATATTATATATGTATGGGTTTATAACTAAGTGAAAGTCCCTGCCAAACTGTTTGAGCAAACAAATTACAAAGATAAAACCAGACAGGAGATTGAAGCCACGTTTCTATTTTTTTCTTTTACAATAACCTCTAACTTGCAAGATCTGCAGTCACACCAATTTTCTCACTGAAATAATTAACTTATCTATTGGTTGACCTCAAGATTTTTCTATTGATACCTCTTCCTAAGCATTCAAAAAAGAAATATGCCATTTTCTAAAGTCATCATTTGCTTCAGATGACAAAATGATTCTTTTGGTGAGATTATATGACCATATAACCCCAAACTTATTTTATATCATAATTAAGCTTATCCTATTTCATTCCTTTTAACTTTGATGTCATTTCTTGTGTATGCTGCTTTATGCCTATGAAATTTGGATCTCATCCAATTTAAATGCTGCAGTGCCCCAGTAGGTAATTCTTGGGTGGTCTTCTCTTTCAATGTTGTGACTATCAATACCTGCTATATGCTACCAGCCAGTGGATCTATATTCAGCTCTCTTCCTGGAAATTCAGACTTACATGTGGTTGCCTACGTCACATCCCTACTTAGATAGTTGTCATTCTTGTTATTAGGTACCATCAAGTCCATTCCAACCCATGGTGACGGAGTAGAACTACCACATGGAGTTTTCTAGGCTGTAATATTTATGAAAGCAGGTCCCTGGATTTTTTTTTCCTTTACTGCTCTTGGGTGGGTTTGATTCACCCAACTGTTACTTAGCAGCCATTAGCTTGGACCATGAGGACTCCAGAAATGTACAAAAGACAATGAAAACATAATATTAATGATCATAAGTTGTGATCCACAGTCATCACTTGCTCTGCCTAAAGTTGGGTACATCTCAGATAATAACAACCCTATGCTTCCAAATACTTTTGTTTGTTTGTTTGTTTTTTGGGGGACATCTCTGCCCTCTGGTGGGAGTAGGAGGTCCAGCCTTGCTCCTGGAGAGCTGCTTCTGGATTTGAACCACCCTGCCAGTGGGCCACAGTCCTGCACTCAACCACTGCACCACCGGGACTCAGCCCGCTTCCAAATTCTTACTATCAAGTCCTCAGATTTATTTTGGAATCCTTTCTTTCTCTCATAGCCCACAGTTAATTCATCAGCAAGTCCTATTTGCTATACTTTTAGAAGACATCCAGAAGCTACCAATTTTTTTTAACACATCCACTACTGCCAAGATAGTATAAACTAGCTTGCCTGGATTATTGCTTTAGCCTTTCATATGGAGTCCTCGCTTTAATTCTAATATGCTGTCATCAAATCTCATGGCACAGCAAATGGAAAGATCCCTTGAAAAGCTAAGTTATTTCATTCTCTCTTCTGTATCAAACTCCCTAATGAGGTTCCATATTATCCAGAGAAATGGTCAAAATTGCAACAAGGTGTGACACGCTCTCCCCCAAACCCTGCCCCATCAGATCTCTGACCTATGGCCGACTATTGCTACCTGTCTTGCTTCCCAGACATGGAGACTTTGGAGAGCAGAGAATGGCATAGAAGCTCAGATAGAATGTTTATATTCTGTGGGTGTTTTTCAACCCCCTCAAAAGTTTTTGCATGGCTCATTTGTGATGATAAGGCGAGTCTTGGTTGTAAAGAAAGCCATGCAGCTTCCGGCCACGGCAACTGTACATTCATCACCTCCCACCAGGACAAAGATTGCATAGCTTCCTTATTGTGCTTACTGAATAGTAATGCAGCACCTAAAATATAGTACTAAAATAAATGTATGTTAAATAGACTTTGAGTGGTTAGAGAATGCATAGTATTTGCAATAATTTTGGCAAAGGGTCTTTTGAAAAATATCATGAGCTATACCTTTATCAATTAATGATAAACCATGCCTGATCTTGGCTTCCATTAGACGCTTGTTATTTATAGACGTTCTCACCAGCACTGCAACCTTCTCAATGCTGCTAGCGGCACACATCCTCAGTGTCCTTGTTCGTGACGAGAATCTCTGATGCCAAGTTCCACCATTAGATGATAGGTCATTTCTAGGCTTCCTCTAAATGGTTTCTGAATGGTGACTTTTCTCAATGAGCCTTTGATTTGTGTATGATCTATGTGCTCTGTCTTTGGATTTAGAAATAGTTTCTGGCAAAACTTTCTATGCTGGAATCAAGGGATCTAGAGCTTTGTGGTGAGATCTTCCTAAATTCACATTACCAGTAATCTGTAGACCCACAATAGAAGGATTCTTTCCCTACATGTTCTGCAAGCTTGCTGACTAGAAACTTCTGGGGCCTTGTGTTATTCCAGGTAGACTAGAGGATCAAATTTCATAGACACGCATATCGATATAAGGAAAAGGTTTATATACAAGAGGAATAGGACATTGAGCCCTGTCCAATTCAAAGTCATAAGTCTGATATTAACCCATATCCCTGAAATCAGTCTAGAAAGTCTCCTTCTGACTCACGAAGTCATAGGTCAGTGGGTGCATAATCCCAGCACTGGCAGGGGTCTCCCCATGACTCCTCGCTTCCAGGGCTCAGGGTCCATCAACAGCAGAAGGAACTCATCACTGGCAGAGGTCTCCATGTGGCTGCCCCAGCTTCAGAGGTCTGGCTCCATCAGGGCAAAGCTATGTGGTCTCTCCGCCTGCTCCTCCAGCTTCTCGGAGGCTGCCATCTTGTCTTGTCCATGATTCATCATCTCTCAGACTAACTCCCAACCAGTGGGGAACATAGCTTCTCATCTTCCGAGGGAAATCTCAAGAGATTTCCCAGAAGTCTCAGGAGAAAGCCATGCCCACATAGAGGCTTCATTGGCTACTCAATGGCTATCTCTAGATTAACAGGCCAGACTCCACCCCTACATTTCAATCATAAAATTAACATAAGTACATGACTGCCACAGGCATTTAATCAAAAGACACATGAGAGAGTTTCAGCATGAAATTCCATACCCCACATGTTCAAGCATCAAGTTTTCGAAGAAAAAATACTAATGGAACCATATTTGTGAAGGTGTGCCATTGTGAAATAGCACAACGTTAAACAGGATATTCAAATTCTTTCACAAAATTTGAATCTCCAATCTGTCACTAGTTGGAAATGGTCAATGGACTGTCTTCAACATTTCAATTGTTGCAAGAAATGCCTTAGTCATCGTTCATGTGGAGCCTAGATTGAGGGATTTATTATGATACATAGTTAGCCTTGAAGATGAGCAGAAACCAGGTAAAATATAAGTTCACCAGAAAGTAAACAGGCTCATCTTAAACTCAAAAGTTTAAAGAGATAAATGAAACACTATTCCTCACAGTCTCTGGTTACAGTATTCCACCAGGCCCAGCTAATCCCTGTTTCTTCTTAAGGAAAATTGTTTAGATGTCAATCACCACCTCCTGTGAAGATTCTTGGGCAGGACTACAGAGTCCATTGGAAAACTGTTTTCTTTCCCCCTCTGACCTTAATAGCACTTACCCTTCCTACATGATGTGAGTATCGAGACATTTCTTAGCAACCTCCAAATTCTCATTGCAAAGCAAGTCAAGTTTTAAAGATGCTTTGAGATTTAAAGGAGTCACTACTAGTGTCCTGACTTTCCATCCTTCTCAGTTTCCCTTCACCCAGGGCAGCGGTTCTCAACCTGTGGATCGCGATCCCTTTGAGGATCCAATGACCCTTCCACAGGGGTCACCAGATTTGTCACAGTAGCAAAATGACAGTGATGAAGTAGCAATTAAAATAATTTTATGGTTGGGTGGGGGGGTCACCATAAAATGAGGAACAGTATGAAAAGGTCCAGGGATGAGGAAGGTAGAGAGCCACTGACCTAGAGAATATGTGTTCTGCATGCCTGGATCTCAAGCAAAACCCCGTTGCAGTTCACGCTGCGTCCTGCTCAGCATGAATTTCCTGGCACCTGAGCTGATCCCCGTCACTGGTGAATTGCAGACATTTTCACAGACAAAAGTGCTTCATCCACTTCCCCAACCAAGTACATGAGTCTTTCCTAAAGAGAAGTCACACAAACTGTTCTCCCCCTGATTTCCTACAGACCACCATCTCTATTAAGCATGGTGGACAGCAGAGAATAGAAAGAGACCCTAACCAACCCTTTGCCCACTCATCTTTCTATGGTAGAAATACTTGAAGCTGTGGCACTCAACTCACTGCTGCCTTCCAACCACACATGAATGCGATTGTCTATGTAGAAAAAAAGGTGAAACTTCTAAGTGCACATACAGAGAAAAAGTCTGTCAATCAAATGGCTTGTACAGTTGTAGACGTGGGAAAGTCCCAAGTTGAGAAAAAGTCTGAGTCTAAGGGTGAAAAGTGAGGCTTAAGGATTCTCCTGCCTGGCTTAGCTGTCGGAGCTGATAAACCCAAGCTTCACGGAAAGACCACAGGCTTGTGACTACAGAAGCAAATGAAAACAAAGTCAATATATCGGGCTCATGGTTGCTATTGACTTTCAGGATTGGCAGGCCATTCAGTAGGTTGTTGACCGAAGTCCAAACAAACTGAAGATTCTTATGTTAGAAGCAGGGTATACCGGGGGGAGATATGACAAGGGCTTACTAGCACTTAACTACCAAACCACAGAGAATTCTGGCCCAGCTTAGTAGACACGAGACCTTAACAGTATCACAGTGACTAAGCAAGCTCTGGTCTCCACCATGCTCCCTCCTGGTCACCTGATGAGCCTGAACATTTGATGGGTTCTTTTTAATAAGCACTGGACACAAAGGGAAGAGAGGATGACACCGATTTGAAAAGGAAAGAAAATGAACTTCATAGTTATGATTCCTAATTTCATCATCCTCAAGAGGATTATTTATTTTTAACAAATAAACATGTCCAGCAGTATATATATATATATATATATATATATATATATATATGTTATTTGGTATTCCACTTTCATATGAATGAGCTGTGGAGGCAACTGTAACACAAAGAACTGGCAGGGGGAGTCAGGAGCAGTGGCTTTAAACCTTTAATAGTACATAGGTGAGCAGGATGTATAGAGGGCTTCTCTAGATGAGCCTCTGAAACACAATTTGCTGACGTGGCAGTTGTTTTATGCTAGAATGCTATTGAAATGCTGAGAAGAGAAATTCTGGATTTTTCTGACATTTTCACGAGGTAATATCCATTCCTTGCTAACATTTGTGTAGTTGGAGGCATCGGACAACATGTCTGTGTTTCAATTCCTCTACTTTGTGAAACTAAGTTTTCCTGGGGTGTTCTATTTTCACCATTTCATCATGGAGACACATCTGGGGTAAGATGACAGCCTTAATTTAGCTAACAATATTCATTGTGTTTTCATTAGTGGTTTTTGTAGTTTCACATTTTGAGATTTAATCTGATAACTGCACAATACCCAGAGGATGCCTCTGTTTGTATTAACAACAACATCTCATTTACACTTCATCAATGATAGAACAGCTCAGCTCTACCGTCAGATCCTGAGTCAGAGACGTGCATGAGAGGAGACATATTTAAAATGCTGACGGGACCACAGGGAGAGTGGAGGTCAGGTGACTAGGGAAGACAAGCATACACTGAAGTGTAAGACACTGTGTAGAATTGATTAGCAAGCATGGATTCTTAAAGCAGCTGAGAGACAGGAGTGAATTGTTTAAGGCATCTGAACTCAATATTTTAGCTTCTGAATGAGCAAAGGTCAGTTTCACCATAAAATCATACTTATAGATCTATACTTAGATGAATTGAGATTATCAATTATACAAATTATAATTAAGTGAGCAATAAGTGATTCTTCATAATTCCTTAACAGGTTATTATGGACACATTATGGACTAAATAATAATAACTACCATTTGTTTGCATTATTAGAGCAATGCTCATGAAAACAGCAGTCAGGGAATAAAAGATTGCTGTGTTAGTCCAGGTAGACTACAGAAACACATTTATAGATCCTCATATGGGTATAAGGAAGAGTTTTACATACAAGAGCAACCATACATTAAGGAACATCCCAACCCAGTCTAGTCTAAGTTTATAAATCTGATATTAGCCCTTATGTCTGATACCAATCTATAAGTCCTCTTCAGACTTATGAAGCACATGCAATGGCATCAGGACAATCACAGGCCAGTGGGTGCAGAGTTTTGTGTATCCAGTGGTGGTAGAAGAATCTCAGCCC